>JAJIBD010022804.1:0-94637 GCA_021461705.1 Cryptotis parvus
ACACAAGCAGGGGAATTTACAAATGTGCAAAAGAGTCGCAGTCCTCAGGCTGAGGTAACAGTAAAATGAACAAGAAGGGTGAGTCCTTTCACTCAGGATTTGAAGATCTGTTGCCCATTCTTAAGAAAGGGATTTCAAGATTAGTGAGCTAGTGGCACAAAGACAATTTAATTAAGAGGAGGGTGGTCATCGGGGACAAATCACATCTAACAAAGAATGAGAGGTCTCTCAGAGAGAAAAGTGAGCCCTGGGAAATGAAGGAAAAAGAACTGTGCACTCTGTTCAGGATGGGGATGAATCCAGAAGGGGATGTTGTGTAGAATAGATGAAGGGACTAGGCTGTGCAAGGTGTGCTGGGGTGACGCCGGGATGGGTGCACCGGGTTTGCTTCTTCAAAACTACTTATAGGGCCCCCCACAGCTACCCCCCAGGGAAGAGCGGAAACTCCATCCACACGGAACCAAGGCAAAGTGCCTTGGTTCCAGCCCGGACCGACCCCGACCCGGCGCCCTGAGTTCCTGGGAAAAGCCTCCCACTCCCCCACAGGTGTGTGTGTAATTCTTGCGTCTCCGCGGACCCCAAGCTGCCCCAGGGAAGAGCGGAAACTCCATCAACGGGAACCAAGGCAAAGTGCCTTGGTTCCAGCCCCGACCGACCCGACCCGTGCGCCCTGAGTTCCCGGGAAAAGCCTCCACTCCCCCACAGGTGTGTGTGTGTAATTCTTGCGTCTCCGCGGACCCCAAGCTGCCCCAGGGAAGAGCGGAAACTCCATCAACGGGAACCAAGGCAAAGTGCCTTGGTTCCAGCCCGGACCGACCCGTGCGCCCTGAGCTTCTGGGAACATCCCAAAACTCAAAACCCTCTCACTACCTACCTTGCATGAGGTACCAGTGAACCTTGGTTCCTACATCCTTGCTACCCACCCAAACTCTTCAAACAGACCAGACACCTACTAACTGTACTATCTAGTCACCCAAGAACTCACAGTTGCAACCTACAATAGTCATAATGGTAAAGCAACGCAAAATTCCATCAAGCTCTGTGAGTGAAGTCACTGGTCCAGATGAGTCAAGCAATACCAATGAGTTGCATAACCTATCTGAAAAAGAATTTCGGAAAGAACTGTTAAGGATTCAAAAGGAATTCAAAGAAGCAATGGAATGCAAAATCAATAAAATACAAGAGGACATGATAGCAGAAGTGAGGAAAATGCAAAGGGAAATGACAGGTATTAAAAATGAGGTAAATGAAATAAAAAACACAGTGGAAGGCCATCATAGCAGAATAATAGCTACTGAAGAAAGAATTAGTGATCTCGAAGACGAGTTCCAAAGATTCTGTACACAACACCAGAAGATAGAAAAAAGGCTCACAATTACCGAACAGACAACAAGAGATAATCGGGATGAAGCCAGAAGAAACAACATACGGATCATTGGGGTCCCAGAAGGGCAAGAAGAAAACCCTGATGAAGAAGAAACTGTCAAAGCCATAATTGCTGAAAAGTTCCCGGAACTAAAGAATGCTTGCCTCAAGATCCAAGAGGCCGTAGAATACCAGCTAAAAGAAACCCCAACAAGAATACTCCAAGACACATCTTAATAAAAATGACAAAAACTATAGATAGGGATAGAATACTGAAAGCAGCAAGATCAAAGAAGGAAATCACATACAAAGGAACATCTCTAAGATTTACAGCAGACTTCTCTGATGAAACACTCCGAGCCCGAAAACAATGGTGGGATATTGCGAAAAGGCTCAATGAACTGCAGGCTTCACCGAGAATTCTTTATCCGGCCAGGCTCACATTCAGATATGAAGGAAAGATACACAACTTCATGGATAAGCAACAACTCAGGAACTTCATGGACTCAAAACCAACTTTAAAAGAAGGACTGAAGGGTCTACTCTAATGCGACCAAACCCATAAGCACAACAAACACAAAAAAGAAAGATGGCACAAAATCCAATGACAATAATCTCTCTCAATGTCAATGGTCTAAATGCACCAATTAAGAGACACAGAGTGACAAAATGGATTAAAAAAATTGAACCCAACATTCTGCTGTCTACAAGAAACGCATCTGAATAAGCAGAACAAACACAGACTCAGAGTCAAAGGTTGGAAGACCATTCTCCATGCAAACAACTCCTCCAAAAAGGCTGGTGTGGCCATATTAGTATCAGATAATATAGACTTCAGGCTTAAAAAGGTTAGAAGGGACAACGAAGGCCACTTCTTATTAATTAAGGGGTATGTACACCAGGAAGAAATTACACTACTAAACATATATGCACCCAATGAGGGGTCAGCAAAATACATAAAACAACTGCTAAGAGACCTCAAAGAAGACATTGACAGTAGCACAATAATAGTTGGAGACTTCAACACTGCTCTATCAACGATGGATAGATCAACAAGACTGAAACTCACCAAGGAAATATTGGACCTGAAGGAAGAAATGGAAGAAAGAGAGCTAGTGGATATATACAGGGCTTTTCATGCCAAAAAAGCTGAATACACATTTTTCTCTAGTGCACATGGAACATTCTCCAAGATAGACCACATGCTGAGCCACAAAGCATACCTCAATAAAATTAAAAAGATAGAAATTGTGTCAACTATCTTTTCAGACCATGATGCACTGAAAATGGAAGTTAACCGTACGCAAAAAACAGGGAGTCAAACCAAACACCTGGAAACTGAACAGCTCACTGCTGAACAACAAATGGGTCATAGAAGAAATCAAACAGGAAATCCAAAGATTTCTGGAAATAAATGAAAATGAAGATACCAATTATAAGAACTTGTGGGACACGGCAAAAGCCGTGTTAAGAGGGAAGTTTATAGCCCTGCAAGCATTCATCAGGAAACAAGAAAGGGCCCACATAAATAACCTGACTACACAGCTGAAGACATTAGAAAAAGACCAACAAAAGGAGCCCAACCCAGGCAGAAAAAAAGGAAATAATAAAACTTAGAGAGGAAATCAATGAGTTGGAAACCAAAAAAACAATCCAAAAGATTAATGAAACCAAGAGCTGGTTTTTTGAAAAAATAAACAAGATTGACAAACCATTGGCAAGACTTGTAAGGACAGGGAAAAGAGAAAACCCAAATAAACAGAATCAGAAATAAAAAGGGTGACATCACAACAGAAACCGCAGAAATCCAAAAGATCATCAGAGATTACTTTGAGAGCCTGTATGCCGTGAAACATGAGAATCTAGAAGAAATGGATCAATTCCTGAAGTCCTATAACCTCCCACGGCTGAAACAAGAAGACCTCCAATACCTGAATAAACCCATCACCATCGAGGAAATAGAAACAGTAATTAAAAAGTCTGCCCAAACACAAAAGCCCAGGTCCAGACGGATTCCCTAGTGAACTCTACCAAACCTTTAAGGAGGACCTACTGCCAGTCCTTTTCAAGCTCTTCCAGGAAATAGAAGAAACAGAAACACTCCCAAACAGCTTCTACGAGGCACATATCACCCTGATACCCAAAGCAGGGAGAGACAACACAAAAGAAAGAAAACTACAGACCAATATCCCTGATGAACACGGATGCTAAGATCTTCAACAAAATACTAGCAAACAGAATCCAAAGACTCATCAAGAAGATTATACATCATGACCAAGTTGGATTCATCCCGGGAATGCAAGGATGGTTCAACATTCGCAAGTCAATCAACATAATACATCATATCAACAAAAAGAAAAAATAAAAACCATATGATCCTTTCAATAGACGCAGAAAAAGCATTTGACAAGATCCAGCACCCGCTCATGATTAAAACGCTCCAGAAAATGGGAATTGAAGGGACTTTCCTCAAGATAGTTACAGCCATCTACCAAAAGCCCACAGCAAGCATCATTCTAAATGGGGAAAAGTTGAAAGCCTTCCCCCTGAGATCAGGGACAAGACAAGGTTGCCCCCTCTCACCTCTTTTATTCAATATAGTACTGGAAGTACTTGCCATAGCAATCAGAGAAGAAAAGGACATCAAGGGCATCCAGATAGGCAAGGAAGAAGTCAAGCTATCATTATTTGCAGATGACATGATATTATACCTAGAGAACCCTAAACTCTCTACCAAAAAACTCCTAGAAACAATAGACGCATATAGTAGAGTGGCAGGATACAAAATCAACACCCAAAAGTCAGTGGCTTTCCTATATACAAATAACAAAACAGAAGAAAGGGATATTAAGGAAACTATTCCATTCACAATTGTGCCACAGAAAATCAAATACCTAGGAATCAACTTACCCAAGTATGTAAAGGACCTGTACAAAGAAAAACTACAAGACACTGCTCCAAGAGATTAAAAGAGGACACAAGGAAATGGAAACACATTCCCTGTTCATGGATGGGGGAGAATCAACATTGTCAAAATGGTAATACTCCCTAGAGCTCTGTACAGATTCAATGCAGTCCCTATAAGGATACCCATGACATTCTTCAAAGAAATTGACCAAACGCTCCTGAAATTTGTATGGAACAATAAACCCCCAAGGATAGCTAAAGCAATCCTCGGGAAAAAGAAGATGGGAGGCATCACCTTTCCCAACTTCAAACTGTACTACAAGGCAGTAGTAATTAAAACAGCATGGTATTGGAATAAAAAACAGACCCGTGGACCTATGGAATAGAATTGAGTATCCTGACACCCAACCTCAAACACATGATCATTTAATCTTTGATAAAGGTGCAATGAGTCTAAAATGGAGTAAGGAAAGCCTCTTCAACAAGTGGTGTTGGGAAAACTGGGCAGCAACATGTAAAAAAATGAATTTGGACCTGTGTCTAACACCATGCACAAAAAATCAGATCAAAATGGACTAAAGATCTCAATATCAGACTTGAATCCATAAAAGTACATTGAAGAAAATATAGGAAAAACCCTCCACGACATTGAAGCTAAAGGCATCTTCAAAGGTGAAACATCACTAACAAAGCAACTAGAAGAAAAGATAAACATATGGGACTACATGAAACTGAAAAGCTTCTGCACCTCAAAAGAAACAGTGACTAAGATACAAAAGCAGTCCACAGAATGGGAAAGAATATTCACCCAATACCCATCTGATAAGGGGTTAATATCCAGGATATATCAGGCACTGGTAGAACTTTACAAGAAGAAAACAAACAACCCCATCAAAAAATGGGGACAAGAAATGAACAGAAACTTCAGCAAGGGAAGAAATTCGAATGGCCAAAAAACATATGAAAAAATGCTCATCATCACTAATCATCAGAGAGATGCAAATCAAAACAACAATGAGATACCACTTTACACCACAGAGACTGGCACATATTCAAAAGAGCAAGAACAACAAGTGCTGGCGTGGATGTGGGGAAAAGGGGACACTCATCCATTGTTGGTGGGAATGCCGGCTGGTACAGCCTTTCTGGAAAACAATATGGACTTTCCTCCAAAGACTAGAAATTGAACTCCCATTTGACCCAGCCATACCACTCCTGGGAATCTACTCTGGGAAACCAAAAATACGCAGCGGAAACACCATCCCTACTTTTATGTTCATAGCAGCATTATTCACAATAGCCAGAATCTGGAAGCAACCAGAGTGCCCGAAAATCGATGACTGGATAAAGAAGCTTTGGTACATCTACACAATGGAATACTATGCAGCTGTTAGGAAAAATGAAGTTATAAAATTTGCCTATAAATGGATGGACATGGAGAAGATTATGTTGAGCGAAATTAGCCAGAAGGGAGAGAGACAGATACAGAATGACTGCATTTATTTGCATGGCATAAATATATATGTACATATTATGATACCAATATCCAAGGTCAAGTGAAACATATATCAGGAGGTCTTGTCAAAGGTGGAGATTATCACAAACGTGTGGGAGTCAGAGTTTAGGTAAGACAGAAAATGGAACAGGGTGCTAATAATAGTCGAGGGTACTAATGCCAACCTAGAACTGAGCATTAAATAGAGGCAAAAAGGATACACATGACAACCTTTTAATGTATGTTCTGTAATCCATAGTCTGGAAGGGAAGGAAAAGAGAAAGAGAGAGAAAGGGAAAGAAATAAAGAACCTGCCATGGAGCAGGGCTGGGGAAGGGGGAGGGAACCGGGGATGTTGGTGGTGGGAGATGGGCACTGGTGGAGGGACGGGTGCTGAAACACTGTATGACCAAAACCCAAACATGAACTTTTTAATTGTATATCTTTTTATTTGTATATCTCACGGTGGTATAATAAAATACTTAAAAAAAAAATTCCATAGGGAAAAAAAAATAAATAAAAAGCAGATTTAAATATAAAAAAAAACTACTTATAGGGGCTGGAGCGATAGTCCAGCAGGAAGGGCGTTAGTGTTGCACATGGCCCGGGCTCAATCCCTGGTATCCATATGATCCCACGAGCACCATCAGGAATAGAGTCAGGAGTAAGCTCTGAGTATTGCAGGGTGTGTCCCCCCACCCCGCAAAAAAAAAAAAAAACTGTTCTTATAAATCATGAAGCTGCTTTCTCTTAGGGCTTTCTGTGTAGGTAACAGGTTATTGTCAAGATAAAAGGACTATGATTTCTCATGGTCCTTTTAATTTAAAGTCTTATCAGGGCCTTTATTCCCGCGGAATCTTCTCTTGAGGCCCTCCAGAGTTCTTTTCGAGAAGAATTCTCAGTCTGTGGCTAGTGGCTGACTGCAGGAACTCCTTTTCATTCTATGCAATACATTTCTTTTGGCTTCTTGAGATTCATTGCCAAGGGACACCCTATACCTGACTAGATACTTTAAAGTGCTCTTTGCTTATCATTCTCAAAAAGAATCTAACTTTTAAATGACAAAACTTCAGTTGTCAAAATATATGCTGACACACTGATACCCTGGTTCACCTAAAATGAAAATAATTGCCATTGGCTGGAGAGTAATTATATAGTCACTCCAATAGTAACTTTGACCTTCTACAGTAATGTAAGAGATAGAAGCTCAAATGTGAAGGTGGGGTGTTATTCCTGTTACTACACAGAAAGCCCCAAGCAAAACAGCTTTAAGATTTATAAGAATGGTTTTGAAAATAAATGTAAATATTTATTATATATAGTACATATATAATATATAGATATAGATTTTTTTTAAGAAATAGGAAAGGAAATAGAATCAGTGATTATTAACTGCTTTAAAGCAATGTATTCTTTTGATATATTTACCTCCAAATCAATACGTATTAGCTGGGACTGTGGAGAGAGTACGTGGTTAGTAAATGCAAGATCCTGAGTTTGAGTTCTGATATAATATGGCCTCCGGATTAGAAACAGATAAATGTTCATAGCTCAAGGAATATCACAGGTCTCAGTATTACTGACTTGAGGATGACTGGCTTTGTTACACTGTAGTGTCCAGGAATCTCTGGCACTGTTGGGTATGGCCCCTACCTAAGTAGAGAGATAGCATGGGGACTAAGCTAAACCTAGCTTCATCCCTCCTGACACCACAAGTGGTCCCTTGAGCACAATGAGGACTGATCAGTCAACATAAAGAACAAAATAAATGCTTAACACAGCTAGGTATGACTAAACCCTAGACCCCCAGATATATTAGTTTATTCATATCCAATTAGTTCAAAATAATACACTATAGGCCAGTGTATCAGAAATTTTATATTTAGCATCTAGAAGTAACATTTTTTCATATATGTCCATTTTTCTAAATGTTAATGTGATTAACTGATCAGCAACTTTCTTATATTTTCTGAATCTATTATCAAATAAACATATAAAGACCTACACATAAATTTATTAATGTTCATCCTATTTACACAATAGTGAATCAGTGAATTAAATGACTTTATCATGTAGAACTATCCAGGTCATTGGTTTTCAAAATCTAATGTTAACTCATTTCTTCTGCCAGCAATAATAATGCTGTTATCATTAGATGGTTCAGTCACTGGAACGTAAAGAATGAGGAGTTTTCTTTATAAGACTTCTCACAAACTCCAAATTATGCCTGACTTACTACATAAAATCAGATTTTAATTATTATAATTTAATTTCAGTGTTTTTGTTAAAGTGTAATAATCTGCTAAATACTAATGTTCAGCGGCCTGGATCAGCTTTCCATATGGTTGTATATACACCTTTCCTTAGATGGAGGTTTGTTATGCCAAGACTATGAATTACCTGAGAAGATCATGTGATTTTTTTAAATTTCTGGCACATAGGATAATTTCTAAATATAATGCTGTTAAATAGTGTTTTCTTTATTAAAAAAATCAAGGGTTCATGTAAAACCATTTAGCTTTGTCTGCAAATTATTGAAGTAAAAAGTATAATAAATAAAGCTTTTCACTTGGACATTCCCAGTAAATCTAAAAGTGACAGATTTGCTCTTGCACAGTGAAAGTGTAATATTAGTTCAGGAATTTTAGTTAAATTTATTAGATGGGGGTAGTTAGCAACTGGCTCTATCAGGAGCAACAGTGTATGTTAGAGATGCTGTAAAACTCTGCTTAAAACTTAAATGGACTCAATTTTAGAGCAGGAAAGAAAAATGATATAGTGTGGAAAATAACTGAGGAGCTAATTTTCTTCCCGTCTATTCTCATTTCAGATTGAGGTATTAAACATGGCAGTACATGATTGTGGAAAGTCCACTGAGCAAAATACATTCGGGAATGTAGGTTTTAGGATTGAGGGAAGAGGAAAATAATCTAATTTTCTTTGTGTTTTAATCAAGAGAAACTGACCTGTGAATATTCTGTAGGCAAATTCAGAGTGTTTGGACAAATACTAATGAGGCTATGGGAAATAAATTCTTACATCTTATGATAGCAATTCCCTGAAATTTCTAGTTCCTATGATTTAAAAAGGATGTTGTCTGATAATTCTGCATAAAAATTTCTGTTTTAAAGGAAGGAAAAAGTATACCAAACCATTTATGCTGAGATTAAAGGTTGATTTAAACTTTGATATCTCCTTTCAGTTGCACTGTCAAAGTGGTAGGTAACAGCAAATAACAGAAATGGAGTTATAGAAGAAAATGAACACTGTTAACTGCTGATTCTAGGTTAAGAAACTGTAGACCAAATACTCCAAATACTTTCCAAATCTGTTTAAGGAAAAAAAATGTATTTTATGAAAATATGAAATTTGGGCATAGAGAATGGTTGTCATACAAAATCAGTTCCCAATTTGTCACATAACAGAATGTGTATACATATAAAAACAATGTACAATAAGAAAAATACCAAAGCATATATGTAGTGTACTACTGTGAAGTATACTTGTATGATATGTAGGATCATAAATGATTATATCTCAACAGTGGAGGCCTTCAGTATTGTTGGAGAGGTCATAAATATAACATAATCACCTTTGAATTATTTTTATTACAAATACTAAACACTATATTATCAAAATAAAAAATATAAAATAGTAACAGATATCTTAAAGATCAGAAGTATTAAATTACCAAGACTTAAGGAAAGAAATAACCAGAAATCCTCAACTATTTAGGTAGCAATTTTACTGGTATTATTTATAAAACATTACATAATATAATTTAAACATAAATATTGTATTTTAACAAAGAAAATAATTTGATAGTACTCTAATGTGCAAGGCAAAATGCAATAATTTTAATTTTTCATGAATTGGCTTTCTACACTTACATTTTAATTTTCATATTTCTTAGGGTCTAAAACTTTCTTTAAAAGAACAATTATAATTTAGGTAATATTGCCACTATACTGTCCAGATCATGGTTGTGATTTATAAATTTTCTATATTTTGTCACCACCAAAGGGTCCATCACTCTCTACCATTATGATTTTCATATTTTAAATAGATGTTAGTTGTAAGTATAAATTCAAAATAATTTATTTGCTGTAAGGGAAATCATTTTCAGTAAAATTGTTTAGTAATATAACCACAGAGTCTTGTGGTTATTACCACTATTTACTGAGAGAAAGTAAAAATCATTTAAATAATAAACACTTGATCACTTGATCACTTGAATCCCATTATTCATCAATTTGCTCGAGCGGGCACCAGTAACATTTCCACTGGACCCTATCACATGCCAATGTAGCCCAATGGCATCTGGTTGATTCAGGAATATGAAGAGCCTCAAACCAT
Source organism: Cryptotis parvus (assembly GCA_021461705.1). Taxonomy (NCBI): domain Eukaryota; kingdom Metazoa; phylum Chordata; class Mammalia; order Eulipotyphla; family Soricidae; genus Cryptotis; species Cryptotis parvus. The sequence goes on from JAJIBD010022804.1 coordinate 10,124, forward strand.
TCCTTCAGAGTTTTGACAAGGAAATCTGTCCATCTTGTAGGTGGGTGGCCAGTGATCTTTTGACATCCCGTGGGATCCAGTAGGTAACAGCTCTAGTCCAGCGGTTGTCTCCAAATTGCATTACATGTCCAGCCCATCTGATTTTGGCAAATGAGACAGCATCCCTGATTCTGGAATAGCTACGGAGGTCACTTCCGATTCCTTCTCTCACTTGAGTGAGACTTGATATTCCAAGCATAGCTCTTTCGATTCCTCTCTGGGAGACCCGGATAGCATTCTCATCCTGCTTTCGTAGGGCCCAGGTCTCTGAGGTGTATGTTAATGAGGGAGAACAGTGGAGTCGAAGAGATGTGCCTGGAGCCAGAGGTTCTTTGTCCTTTTAGCTATTTCTTCAATGCCTTTGAAGGCATTCCATGCTGCGCAACTCAGGTTTTAGGTCGTTCATCATGTTGACTTCTCGACCTAGGTACACATAACTGCTGCATTCAGAGATATGTTTGTTCCATTGAGAGTGAATGGGGACTCTGGAACTAGTTCATTTTTCATAAAGATAGTTTTCTTTAGATTCAGCGGTAGACCTATCTTTCCACATTCTGGGTCGAAGTCAGCCAGCATCTGTGCCGCTTGGCTAATGTTTGGTGTTATTAGAATGATGTCATCAGCTGGCTGAGGTGGTGTAGTTACCGACCATCTATCTTCACTCCCATTCCTTTCCATTATAATTGTCGCATGATGTTCTCGAGGGTGGAAAAGAAAATTACTAGTACTTTTCTATAGCTGAGATATGTAAAAGTACTAGATATATAGGAAAAGAATGGAGATATATATGTGTATATATATAAAACTTCCTATTGTGATGGTGTAACTATTCTATAGGGTACCACAATAGTGGATACATGCCATGCCATTATTAGCATTTGTTCAAGTCCACAGAGTTAAAGAAAATATTTGTGCAATTAAGTGTACGCCATAATATAATCTATGAAAATGTTTTGACTTTTCATCAATAGAAAGATTCATCAAAAGTATAAGTATATCACTATAGTGGCAATTTTTTAAAAATTTTTTATTATACCACCGTGAAACATACAATTACAAAGGTGTTCATAATTGCTTCTCGGTAATACAGTATTCCAGCACCCATCCCTCTACCAGTGCCCCATTTCCACCATCAATGTACCCCACCCCCTCCCGCCCACCCCCAGGGTTCCTCAATAGCAGGTATCCCCATTTCCTCTCTTTCTCTCTCTCTCTCTCTCTGTCTCTGCATCTCTCTCCCTCTTATTTTACACATTGTGGGTAGCCCTGCAGATATTTAGAGTTAATCACTTAAGTCTCTTTGTGTATATTCAATGGTGAGTTTTTTTCCCACACTTAGTAAAACACTGGTATCTATTTATTTCCTATTAATGATTACAGTCATTCTATATATGTCCTTTTCCTTTGGACTAATTTCACTCAGCATGATAGTCTCCACGTCCATCCATTTGCAAGTAAATTTCATAATTTTGGTTTTTTCTGACAGTTGCATAGTATTCCATAGTGCAGATATACCACAGTTTATTTAGCCAGTTCTCTGTTCTCAGGCATTTAGGTTGTTTTCAGATTCTAGCTATTGTGAATAGCGCAGAGATGAATAAAGAAGTACAGATAGTGTTTCTGCTAGGTGTTTTTCAGTCTCTCGAATATATTCCCAGGAATGCTATTGCTGGATTAAATGGAAGCTCAATATCTAGTTTTCGGAGGAATGCCAATATTGTTTTCCAAAAGGGCTGGACCAGTCGGCATTCCCACCAACAGTGGATGAGAGTCCCTTTTTCCCCACATCCACGCCAGCACCGGTTGTTCTTTGCTGTTTTGGATGTGTGCCAGTCTCTGTGGTGTGAGATGGTACCTCATTGTTGTTTTGATTTGCATCTCCCTGATGATTAAAGATGAAGATGAAGAGTACTTTTTCATGTACCTTTTGGCCATTCGAATTTCTTCTTTTTGGAAGCTATATGTGAATTTATAAATGAATAGGTTTAGATTCAGGAGGTATATGAACAATATCTGTCATACTCCGCTGTGAACCTAAAATGTTATTTTAAAAAATATCAATTAAAATATATGTTATCATCAAAATAAAATTGCAACCCATAGCATGGAAGTGAGTAATTTTAATATCTGTGTACCTATCCAATAGAATGGATATTGGATAGGTACACAAATAGAGTCCACAAAGAATCCAGAAATTTCTAAATTGCCTGAGAAAGACTTATGGGCACCAAGCCTGTCAATGTTCAATGAAATAAATAATCATTGGAAGACACCATCACTAAATTCAGAGAAATACTGAGAAAAGTAAGGCAAATATCATTCAAATAGAAATAAATGAGCTAAAGTATATAGTACCTGAACTTAAAACCTCATTAGGAGAATAGCAGTATGGAAGAGCTGGGAATCAAATTATTGACTTCAAGGAAAAGGTACAACCCATAGTCTATAAAGAAAAGTGAAAAGAGAAAAGGACTTAGTAAAACATGAAGAAAATATAAAACTAGTATGGAACAGTTTTAAATGAAACTTTCTTATCATAGTGATTACAGAAAGAAATTTTAAAAGGGTAAAATGTTTGTGAAAGAAATAGTAGTCTAAAACTTCCCCAATCTAAGGAGAGAGACAAGTTTAGGAAGACCAAATATTCTTATCAAAATTAATTATAACAGTAGAATACCAAGACAAATTGTAATCAAAATAGCAATAAGTATAAAGACCATTCTAAAAGCAATGCATGAGAAGGATTCATATAGAAAGGAATCCCCATAGGAGTGACATAAGAGTCTTCAAATAAAACTCCACAAGCAAGCAGGGACTGTTATAATATATCATAAATATCCAAAGAAGAGCATCTCCGTATTAGAGGCATATCAAACTTGAAAGGGCATCAAAGCCAGCTTTGCAGTAAGCAGTGATGGACTTCTGTAAAAGGGAAGAAACCATATTCAGAAGGAGAGAATCCATAAGGAACATAAACAGATACAGAAAGAGGAGTTCTTGAATGAACAAGAAACATGCTTCCTTTCATTAAAAATAAAAGTTAATAAGCTTAGAACTTTAGATGCAAGGACACAACAAGGCACCATCAAAGCAATTATACTTAGAGCTGACAAGAGTCAATTAGAAACATATGAAAGCGTGTTACCTATGTGCTGGCAGAGAAAATAAAGAAAAGCCAAAGAAACAACACCAAACTACAAAAATATCCAAAATACTCACAGAAAAGTGGCAATACATTTCTTTATGTTAATACTTTCTCCAAATGTCAATGGATTGAGCTCCCTGATCAAAAGGCCAAAAATGGTTGAAGGATCAGGAATTCACATTCTGCTACTTAAATTAGACATACTGAACTCACCTGATAAATATAGACTCAGAGTAAAGAGAGAGAAAACAATCATACAGGCACATGGTATCTACAAAATAAAAAGCAGTCTAACCGACAATTGTTTCTGATAAAATATAATTTAAACTAAAGAATATGATAAGAGGGAAGGGTGGAAGTCACGCACTGATTAAAGAATTAATACACTACAACAACTATTCTCAACTTAGTGGTGGGGCAGCAAAGTTTGTAAAGTGCTAATAAGTGATCTGAGATAAACTGATTGAAATAAGTGGGAAAAAAAGTTTTAATGCTAGACTCCAATGTTGTATAAATCAATGAAATAAAGGATCAGTAAGGAATATAGACACCCTAAATGGGATTTGGAAGAATTGGAATCAACAGAGACATAAAGGTTTATCCAACACTGAAACACTGAAAACATTGAATTAGAAATCTTCCCCACTGTCCATGGTACATTTCCAACTGAAATGATATATAGGGCACATGTTGAAGATTTCATAAAGACATAATAATGGAGGCCTGGAGTGATAACAATGGAGGGCTGGAGTGACAGCAGAGTGGGTTGAGTGTTTGCCTTGAATGCAACCAAGCCAGGTCTGTTTTCCCAGATCCCATAAGTTCCCTGAGCACTGCCAGGATTAATTCCTGAGTACCGAGCCAGGAATAACTCATGAGAATTGCTGGGTGTGATCCAGAAAGAATAATAAAAGAACAAAAAGACATAATAATGGAAATCAAACCAAGTATCTTTCCAGATCACAATGCCTTGAGGGTCAAATTAGCCATTAAAAGAAATTGGGAGGAACTGAAAAACTTAGAATCTAACACACACACACACACACACACACATTAAAACACACACACATTAAAACCATTATTGAACAAACTTTGGATCAAGGAAAAAAAACAAAAATATTTTGAATACTAAAGAGAGTAAAGCCAAAATATATCAGAACCTATGGTATACAGCAATGGTAGTTCTGAGAGGAGTGCATAGCACATAGCAATATAGACTTTACAAAAGGAGATTTTCTTTTAAAAAAGCTCAAATTAATTAGCTAAACTCACATTTTAAGAAATTAGAGCAAAAAACAGCAATAACTGGATATCAAACTAGAAGACTTCCAATGAGATAGAATTTTTGAAAGCAGTACAAAAGGTTAATGAATCTAAGAACCATTTTTTGAAAAAGGATGAATCTACAACTCATGAAAAAATTAAGAATCATGTTATTTTTTAAAAAAATGAAACTACAACTCATGAAAATAAAACATTCATTGGATCAGAAATAAAAGGGTTACAGGTATAAAACACTAGAATTAGATAATTCTTAGAATCATACAAACTGCCAATTAGAAAGAAAACCATAAAAGACCAATTACTAGTAAGAAAATTGGAATAATAATCACAATGTTTCCCCAAACAGAAATCTTGGTCCAAATAGATCTACCAGTGAGTTCTACCAAATCTTCAGAGGACCTAGTACTCATCCTCCTAAAGCTCTTCCAGAAAATTAAAGAAAAGTGAATCATTAACTGCTTTATGATGAAAATATTAACCTAACCCAAGACCAGGCAACAATATCAATTTTAAAAAGACTGCAGGGGCCGGAGCGATAGCCCAGAGGGTAGGGTGTTTGCCTTGCAAGCGGCTGGCCTATGGCCCGCCCGGGTTCAATCCCTGGCATCCCATATGGTCCCCCGAGCACCACCAGGAATAATTCCTGAGCAAAGAGAGAGGTGTAACCCCTGAGCATCGCCAGGTGTGACCCAAAAAGCAAAATAAATAAATAAAGAAATAAATAAATAAATAAATAAAATAAAAGACTGCAGATCCACATTGCTGATGAACATAGATGCAAATAAACTAAAAAATCTTAGTGGGTGAATTCAATAATATGTTAATTATTAAGTATGCCAAAATTTTCATATTGCTAGAGCAACTGGGTTACTAAGGTAACACATATTATCAAAAAGTAAAGAGTACAGTTAAACAGAAATGGAAAATAATAGAGTTCAGAAAAAGACACAGAAAATGTTGCACACATTTCTTTTAACTTGCTCTCTTTTAACTCTCAATATTTATAACCATCTGATTTGTAAGGCAGCAGTGAATGACTTTCCAATAAAAACAGTGGACATGAAAAATATTAAATAAAAAAGCAAAAAAATAAAGGATTTTATAGTAAAAAATAAAATAAAAAATGGACATTATCTTATATTTATGTGCAAAGAAAAAAACTCCTACCCTATTTTCACTATTTAGATTCCTAACTAAAGGTTTATGCAAAACTATATTTCAAGGGTGGACAGATAGATTAGGGGTTAAGGTGCCTGTCTTCCCTACATTTGGCTACTATTTATAAATTCAAACATTGCATGACCTCCAAGCACTGCCATGAGCAATTCTATGAGCTTCAAACCAGGAGCAGCCATAAGATCTGTCCGGGGAAACAAGGGTAACCACCAAAACAAATTATATATATATATATATATAAATTAAATATATAATAATATATAATTAAATATATATAATTATATAATATTATATATAAATATATAATTATATAATATATATAATTATATAATATAATTAAATATATAATTATATATGTGTATATGCATATATATGCATATTTATGTATACACACATATATGCATTTATGTATTCCAGATGAATTACAGACTTGATATTAAATAGGAAATAATAAATCTAAAATATAATAATATAGGCAAATAACTTTGTAAACCATATACAGGCAAGCATTTCTCAAAGGAGACAAGCACAATACTCTTACCTAAAAATTAATGAATTCCCTTAATTAAAATTAAGACCCTCTGTTCATCAGAAGAAATTATTAAGAAAAGGGAAAAGAAGGCCACAGAGGTGAAGATACCTTATTGCATAAAATAACAAAGACTTGCTTCCAGAATACATAAAGAATTAGTAAAAAGCCTGTCTGGAATTAAAAGTGAAAATCAAACTGAAAATAAGAGAAAAGACACCCTGACATTAATCACTGTAAGAACGGACACAGATAAAGCCAACTGCAAAATTAACTGGAAGTGTTGTTTTCCCAAGGTCATGCAGTAACTGTGAAATACCATAATGCCCTCTTCTTTTTAATGACTATTGCTTCCTTATCAATGTCTCCTTCCAGCTGTTTTGCCAGTCCCATCTGTTACTGGTGATACCTAATCACTAAACTGTCCTTGTTTCCTGACAGCACCCAATCCCAAGTTAATACAGGCTTCAAATCCCACCTCAGAGATATGGACCAGGCCCCAAATGACTTCTGATTCACTGGGTCTCCAGTAAGAATCATTTTACAGGAAGCCAAACCACAGAAAACAGGCTTCCCTCATCTCTTGTGAAGTGCACTGTACAGTAGCCAGAGAAGTTTCCCTGGTAAGAAAATCTGACTATATCAGATTGTTGCCTCTTTGCTTGTGGTTTCTGATTCATTAACCCTTAGCAAAAATATGTTAACAATAGTAACAACAATAGCAATGATAATGAAAGCAATAATGATGAGAAGAAGCAGTGGAAGTTGTCCAGATTCCAAAGGGTCAGAAAGCAAAGACAGAGTGGTTCATTGGGAAGTAAAATTAAACTGAACAACCATACACTACCTTTATTGTGAGGGCTTAAAAGTGAACAGCTTAAAAGAGCTGGAGATTGTGTGGGACAAGTTTTGTTTGTGGGTATGTGAATTATTTCTAACTTTTTTGAAAAATTATCAATGGTATCTATCAAGCAGAACATAAAAATATATTATTTTTTAAAAATTGAGTCCATGGTATATACCTCAAAAAAACAGAATAGTTAATACATGTACATATGATATGTATTTGCATGCATGTATGTGTATATACACATACATGTATATACATATATGTATGTATGATATATATATACATACATGTGTATATGTATATATACAAGCATGTATGCATATATACATAGCACATATACATATATCTTAAATACAATGGAACTATATATTATATAGTAATTGCTTAAGAAAATCCAAGTCTGTGGTACATATCTTAAAGAAACAAAATAATCAAAATTACATGCATTGTATAATAATTTACAGAATATTTATAAATGTCTCAAGCCACTGCCAACATAATGGAAAATTGCACTTTAGAATGTCCATGGAAATGACCAAAAAAAGTAAATTGCTTCTACTTTTAGCATCTGTTTTGTCTTTCCAAATATTTTACTTGATTTGAGAAGACAGGAATAAGGCTATGTACCATCTATTTCTACTTTTATACAAAGTTCAATAACAAATAAAGGATAACAATGGCGATAAGCATTTGAATTGATGAATATGAGTGCTAATGACCACCACACATACTGTTGGTAGCGATCTATATCTCAGCCTCATTGTTATAATAATGATGTGTTTGTGTACACAGTAAGCATAAAGTTCTACAATTAAGGTTTCTGGATTTAAAATTATTTGGTTTTACAATAAACTTAATTAAAAATTCAATAAATACAAATTGAGAGCAAAAGTATTTTGAAGTTTCATAAATTTTGCCAATTGTTTTGTTTACTTTTTAGTCAAGTATAACTCTAATATTTACTGGTTTAACACAGCGATTTAAAACCTGCAAGTATGATGAATAAAAAATATGAGTTCAGCATAAAGTTTCTATAACTGTAGTTATCTCTTTAAGCTCTTTTAAATAATTATCTAAAAGTGCTAAGGAGAAGAGCTAACTCATGGTAATTTATTAAAATTTACTGCATCAGAAACTATGTGCAGAATTCTAAATTATGAATATTTAATACAAAGTCACTGAATACTTGTGATCTAAAATGAACATTAAAATAATAAAATGACTTTGGTAGTGGTTAAGGTTCATTAACTTTGTACATCAAAACCTTAAATGTTAACACTATATATAACATTAACACCTAAATTACAATAAAAATTGAAATAATATGTGGCATAGTTTTATTATAGCAATTGAAAGGAGAAAGGGGAGTTCTAATATAGAAAAATAAAGCAATTCAGATAATATAAAGTATTAATGAATATTTGGGGGATAAAAGAAAGAAGTTTATTTTTTATTTTTTGCTTTTTGGGTCACACCGGCAATGCTCAGGGGTTACTCCTGGCTCTGCACTCAGGAATTACTCCTGGCAGTGCTCGGGGACCATATGGGATGCTGGGGATCGAACCGGCCGGGCACAGGCCGGCCGCTGAAGGCAAACGCCCTACCCGCTGGGCTATCGCCTCCGGGCCCAAGAAGTTTATTTTTATATTTTATAATACTAAAAAAGTAATATAGATGTCTCTAATTTTTTTCACCAGTCACTATATTCCAGAAGAATATGTTCAGATTCACTATCAAACTAACTTCCCTTCCCCTGTCCCCTCTCTTTCTTCTTCCAGTCTCCTCCTTCTCCCCATTTTCCTCTACCTCTCCCTCCTCCCTCCTCTTCTCTTCTCCCTCACCTTTACCTCTCACCTACTCTCCTCTCTTCCTTTCTACTGCCCCTCCTAATCTCAGATCATTAGTACCAAGGTTTACCTTAGCACCTTTCCTTCCACTGTCCCTCACCACTTGGATGATCTCCTGAGAACTGCCTAGTATACCTTCAACTGCACAATAACCCCTGTGTCTGCCTCTGTGTACAATGAACTTGGTTTAACAATGCGAGGGTGATTTTTTCAAGTAAGCACCAGTATTAATTGGTGAGATTGAGAAATTGATTGAGAACATTGAGAAAATCTTGTTTTACCTACAAACTGTTCTGTTGAGTGTACATCTTTATTGAGGTGTGAATCAATGGGCACTTATGTTGATCATCTTCCTTGGTTATTGAAAACAGCATTTCAATAAACAGGTTTACACACACACTTTGAATAATGATTTTCTTTCTTTTTTTGGTTAGTACAGAGAAACAAGACTGCTGGGTCACAGGGTTGTTTTTCAAAGTGGTTGCATCAATTTACATATGATTCATGAGTGTTCTTGATTAGCTCCACATTCTTCAACACATGATTTTGATAATATTTTTAATAACATCATACTCAGGGTGTGGAATTATATCTCCCTTTGGATTTTATTATAATAATAATATAATAATATATATATTATATATATATAATCTCTATCTTTTTATTTATTTCTTTGCAATCTATATTTCATCATGAAAGAGTATTCATTTAGATTTCATACCATTTTTAACTAATTGTATTTTTAATTTTTAAGCATAGAAGTGACTTATATATCATGAATACTATTATATCGAATGTTCCTTTTGTCAATTGCATGATTGCAAATAACTTTTGTTATTCGGTAGTCTGTTTCTAATTCTTCCGACATATTATTTCTTAACTTTTCAATGTGATATTTTACCATGTATTTGTTTTTACATTTTTTTCCTTGAAGTCTGTATCAAATGTTTAAAGACATTCCTAACATCTGCCACTGAAAGTATATTTTATGTTACTTCTGTACATTTATGGTTAGCTACTATTCTGTACTTGTATCACTTCACTTGTATCACTTGTCTTCCAGTTGTTCATCGATTTGCTCAAGCGGGCACCAGTAACATCTCCATAAGTTCCTGCCCCAGCAAGTGTAGCCCAAGTCATCTGCTTGCTCCAGGGACAGGAAGAGCCTCAAACCATTCCTTCAGGTCATGGGAATGAGGTCCATAATTGTTACTGGTTTTTGGCATATCAAATAAAACTCGAGTAGCTTGCCAGGCTCTACCAGAAAGCTCTCATCTTGAGCATTTGCTGATGAAACTTAAAGGTGAAAGATCAGGTTTTTTCTTGGGTGAAGCTCTGAGTAACTGAGTCTCTGAGTCTGGATGTTGAGAATGACTGACCTCATGATGTGTGGGATGCTCTGGCTTCTTGCTAGGCTCACTGGGATGATGAGTATCAGCTAGAACCTTCCTAGAACTGTATACAGTGTATAAATGTGAAAGATTCTTATCCTAAAATCTAGTACTATCTAAGACTGTCGTGTGCCAACGGAGCTGTGGGTCTGGCATGGGTCTCTCTTCTGGGGTAGCTGGCATGGATGTGGAAGAAAGGACAGAGGAGCCCAAATCTCCGCCTCCAAGTGGGGCTAGTGTGGCCCTTCCAGCGCACGTGTGAGTGAACCCTTGAGCAATGTTGGACCTGGCCAGGGGCTGGCCGAGCCCCCTTACCAGGAGACCAGCTCCATGGGTTGCTTCCCTGTGGTGCCGAGTGGCACAGCTGTGGGTCTGGAGTGGATGGATATATTTATTTTTGTATGTAAAGATAGAAAGTGATAGTCTCATTCCCTTTATATGACTGTCCATTTTCCTTATAACCATTTTTTGAGGAAACTTTTATTTCTCTATTTTAGGTGTGTGCCTTCTTATCATAGATTATGTATGTCTTTGTGGTTTATTTCTGGAATTTTTATTCTATTCCATTGATCTGCATGCTTAATTATTTTTTGTTTGTGTTGCTCTTTGGGTTACGTCTGGCAATGCTCAGAGTTATTCCTGGCTTTACACTCAGGAATCACTCCTGGTAGTGCTCAGGGACTATTTGGGATGTCAGAGATAGAACCCAAACTGGACATGTGCAAGGCAACAGACCTACTCCCCTGTGCAATCTTTCTGGCCCCTGCATCATATTTTGAATACCACTTACAACCTTTCTAAGTTACTATAACTTTAATGACTTTGGAACAGAGTTTGAATTCAGTACCTTTTTTCTCTGTTTTGTTTCTCTCAAGAACTCTTCAGATATTTAGTGAATTCTGTGTTTCTGTTCTTCTATATTAATTTTAGTGTAACTTGTTAATAACAATTTGTTAGAGATTGCTTGGTATTTGTATACTGCTTTAGGTAGGGTAATCATTATTATAAATTTTTAACTTTCATTTTCTTCATTCACATAATTAATACTAGAATATTTTTATTACTATTCTATCCTTAAAGAGGAAAATCATAAGGGCTGTAGAATGATGATGTTTCTTCTACCCTATTTTTAATAGTTTGATCCTTGTTTCAACAAAGTTTGCATAATTTCACAATCCATATTTAATTGAAAACATTTTTCACTTAAAATATTTCTCCTAATTTCCTATAGTTAAATCAGAGCATAAGTAGCAAGCACTAGTTAAAATGTAGTTTACTACAATATTTAAATTGATAATCTATTTTCTGATGACATTTTGTATTAAAGGAATAGAATTCTGATACTATTGTTACAAAATTATTTTCTTTAAGAGAGGAATCTTTTCCACAATAGTATTTGCTTATCACTCCAATTTATTAAGCAATAGAAATAGAAAAATAGCAGAAATCAAAGAGCAACCAAAGTAGGATTATAAAAAGTTGAAACAAATTCTCACTCTATGTAGGTAAGAATATTCTAGGTGGCTTTCCACCTGTTATTTGAATATGCCCGATTAATAACAGAGAAACCACACGTCCAGAAATTACAGGAGTTCAAATTTTATTCGCTCAACACTGGAATTCATCTCACAGTTCAGAAATCAGAATTAGTCTGTTCTGTGCATCATTTGATGGAAATCCAATATGTTTTGAATTTTGGCAATCTGCAGAGTTACCATGACAATGTCAGTGATGTTTATTGACCATACTTGGGGCTCATGTGTGTGAGCTACAAAGTAATTATCATTAGTCTAAGTTGATTCTCCACAGTTTAATTTAAACGAGAATGGCTCTCTGCAGATTTCAATGAAAATTTGCCATAGATCAATACTGAAGATAATCTAGTGTTCATCTTCAACACCACTATACTCAAGTCTTTATTAAGGGTACAACTGGCATGTTTTCAACTATGAAGCCTTGTGGACAGTCCTTCAATTATCCTGCTATGTCTTTTGTGCAAAACTTGCTAATCAACCTTTTTGTCATGTCAGGGGAGTGTCTGATTGAAATCTGAACAATAAATATTGAGGTGAGGGGACTGGTAATCTTAGATCAGTAGTTCTGTCACCTTTATATATTTCCCCTATGCAAAATATATTTACATTATCTTAGAGTGAAAGAAAAGTACTTTCCAACATCTGCTACTGATCGTCTTGCAGTTTCTGAAATGAACATTATGCTTTCTATGTGTAAAATCAGTTTCTGTTCATATTGTTTACCCAAATTCATAAACTTGTAAGGAGTCATGATAAACACTGAGTTGCCTAACTTCTACTTACTCCGTTATTCTTTTTAATGGAATTTTTATGAGTTGTGTGAATGTATGCTGATAATTTTTACAAGCAGTTCACCTGCAACAAAGGTAAATTTGATTACATAAATCAGGAAAAATAAGAGAATCATATAAGGAAATGTCTTTGAAGTTGACACTGATGATATCAGTCACTACTATAAAGCTTTCACTAAGCTTAATACCAGACTACAGTTACATAATGTACAATTATGGTGTTAATGAAATGTCCTGTTAGAATCAAATGCCATTGTTTAAAATTCCTTTAAATGAATTAGTAAATTTTATCAAACCCTTACCCTAGCTTATGTAGCTTTTATCTGACTATATAGGTGTAAAGAAAAAATTAAAAGCTTTAGATACTATAAAACTAATGCCATGTATAATATATATTAATACCAAATTATTTTGTTTTTATCAAATAGTATAAATTCTAATTGAAATATTTTCCCAAAGATTTTATACATAAATTATATTATCAAGATATATAGTCACCGTAGGAAAAGCAAATAATTTTAGATTGTATTCAAGATTATACTATTTCAATATTATTCTGATACCAAAATCAGCAGTTTTTCATTTGCAGAATAACTCTACCAGTAGTATAAAAATAGGCTAAATATAGATTGTCCAAAACGATTTTTAACATTTGAAATAATTTGGCAAACATAGTATTTTAGTAGTTCTATTACATATATGTTATTATTGTATCAATGTAACTGAAATGTAATAAAATGTATTAAACAGTTTAAAGAAGCATTTTAAAATAAAATAAACATGAATAGCTAAAGGAATATAATGTTCTGACTTAGTATCATTTTTCATGATGAAAAATTCTCTCTCAATTACTTCAATATGATATTTAAGTTAATGGATTAAAAAGTCATTATAACACCAAATTTTAAATCTAATTTTAAATGAGTTTTAAAGTATAATCAGTGTTATAGAATATCTAATGTGATTGAATTGAAGCAATATCTCAACTCATTTAACTACGATAGCATATCTGAGATTTAGAGGAAACAATTTCACAACATAACACAGATTCACAGGCACACTTATCATGTATAATGAATAAGGCATGCCCCTAAAAACGTAAGAAAGAAGAGACACTTATTTCAGGCTGGCATAAGAAAGATCAGAACTGTCAACGATGACTACTTTGAGTTACAACAACTGATGAAGCATTAAGGAATAAGGAAGAGCATGCTCAGGGGAGAAATTAAAAACTTCAAATAAAAGGAAACACAGGGAATAAAACCAAGCCACTGAAAAGGAAGTATGTGGTGAAAACTTCATTACTTTGGGATAAACTTCAGTAATGCAAAGCAACAATGCGACAGAATAATGAGGCATGAAGGTGAAGCCAGAGGACATAGCGGACTTTCTTGTTTCCTGGAATAAGCTAATGCTATTTGCTCAGAAAGTTTTAAAAGAACAATATAAAATGGAGATTTTTTTTCTATGCATAAATAATGGGTGACCCTTTAGATTGCTCATCTAACTAAGCATAGCAAAAATCAATAGTCTCATTATGTTGATTATCATATCAGTCTAGGACTACACCTCTCTGGATGCATTGGATCTCCTCTGATATCAGAAGATTATCACAATCAAACTGACGAATTAGAAAAATGATTCACACAATGATATAAACTAGGACAGTGGCATTTGGGTTAAGGGTTTGGGGGTGGGTAGGTTAAAGAGCTATTTAAAATGTAGACTCTCAAGATTTGATATTGAGGGAAAGGATACATTTCAATTAGTTTATGATTTAAGTATAGGATCCGAATGTCTGAGTAGGCAATTAAGAAGTTTTAAACTCAAAGGATGTCTGGTTTGAGGAGGAAGCGAACATGCCCACTCAAGGTTGGAGTGGACTTCCTGGTGTGTGTTTCTGAACCCTCAACAATATAAGCACTGGAGAATGTCACTTCTATGAAACTACTCAGAAGCTGTCTGTGTTGCTATGTGCAGCTCTACACTCGAGAGGCTATTTCTAACTAGATGTTAAAAATAAAGGACCTACCCAATCATTACGTCAATATCTTTAAACACACAAATTTCTATGCTAGCCCAGCAGCATCTTTATGTTTTAAAAAGTTTCCTTCCCAATTCTCCTAAATTAGTTTCAAGACTATTAACTTCTGTTACTACCTAATATATAAAGAATTAAGTGACTCTACAAAATGTTCTCTATTATGATTTGTTAAATTACCTTCACTAAATGATTACATTTCCATATGGTTTACTTTAGTTATTAGTAAATCATTAATACACTCATGTTTATTTTAATAAGATATGTCCAGTTTAAAACCAGGAATGGTACCAATTAAAATTAAGCAAAAAACTATTACCCCTTTAAGAATTAGAAAACTCAAAATAACCATTTAGAAAAATATAATGAACTAAATAAATAATATCAGAAGAGATAATTATGAGAATCTTTAAATTCTGAGAGCTTGAATATCTTAGCAAAACTATAATGTGACACATAAGGATATATGATATAAATATTTATCCTCATAAATGTTATATCATATGCCTTAGAGTTCCTAATAAAACCAAGGACAATTTCAAATTTACTAAAAAGAATCTTTATGTATAAGAAAATTATAGTCATATTTAGTTAGATCTTTTAATATGAAGACATGTGATATATATGGAACATGTAGATTTGAACACATTCAAGAATTCCATCATTATAAATATCAGTATCAATATAAATATCAAAATGCAAAAGCATTATTTGTACATAGTTTTGGACATATGAGTAGTGTCGTAAAATGTACACAATATGAACCACAAATAATTAACTAAATCAGACGACTCTTAATAATTAGTATAATTATATATTTATAATATCTGTATATGTTTCACGATTTGAATAATAAAAAGAACACATATTCATGTTTGTAAATAATCATCCATAATTAGTTGAATACTTGAACTAAATAATTTATTAATAAATGATGTCAAATGTTGCTTTTTGCTTGTTTGGTTTTTGGGGATGCACATTGTTTGGTAAATACTTAGTGGAGTTCAGGATTCTTCCTACCTCAGTGTGACCCTGGGGTGATGATCAGAAAACCATAGAGAAATCCAAGTATTGAACCAAGGTTATTCGGAGCAGGCTGTATGCAAGGCATGTGTCTTACTTCCTGTACTTCTCTCCGATTCCTTAAAATTGCATTTTTATTCATATATAGCAGTGAAATTGTAAAAAAAGAAAAAAAATCTAAAATCTGAGTTAAATGTCTATCCTTTTTTTACTATTTTTGAAATATGAGCATTTGAATATATAAATTAATGTTTTTGTAGCAGTTGTCAAGAAAAATTACAAGTGTTTTTCATGTAAATTAAACACAAGTTCCATTTTTTTTCCTTAGGCAAAAATGTTATTTTCTACAGCAAAACTTCAGTTTCCCATAAAGGACAAAACACTTTAGTGGGCTGAATAATTTTGTGTTATTGGAAATGTGGCTTATTTCTATTGTTAGAAAAACACATTAGATCATTGTTGAAAGTTCTTCCCTTTGATTCACAGTTTTATTCCATTTGCTTCCTTTTAGAAGCAAGCAAACACCAATTATGAGTGCTCATACACATTCCTATTTTACAAATAAAATGATTTAAAATTAGCACTTTAATAAAATTCTAAAACTCAGCAAATAATTGCATTTAATATAATAAATGTTGATAAAACATCTGAATTTTGCTAATTAGATTTCACTTTACCAGGTGTGTTTGTAATATGTACATGATTCAGATATTTTTAAAAAGTCTTGTTAGTGTCTTTTTTTATGACTTTCAATTCGGTGAAATTGTGGAAGAATTGAAGGAGATAATTGTTCCTATATATAGCAATATTATCATTTTCATTTCTCTTGGAAACTGGCTATATTTTTTATGAAGGCAACATTTGTTTAAAAGATTGCCAATGTTTTAGAAGTTATATAATCTCACACATCTTTTAAATAAATGTTCCACACCATCATCAAAGTAACAATCAGTAGCCATCTAGAACACATTATAGTATTATTTTATGTGCACGTTTTGCTTTCCTGCGTCAGCTTACCAGGAGCTTTAACTGAAATCTATTTGAATTATCGACATTAGTCATCAAAATCTTGATCAGAAGGATATTAAGGAAGTGTCCTGAACAATGGAAAATAAAGCTACTTTTTAAATGATAAATTTTTGCTTCAAGTCTGATTTTCTGAGTAAGACTACACCTGGCTAAAATTATAGGAGCTGAGTAGGTGAGTGAATGTGTGTTTTCCTCAGTTAATCATTCCGTCAGTGCTTTATTATGTTAGGTTGTAGGCCACAAACTGGGCTGGGCTGTTATTATTAATCAACTTCCTTTTCCAAACAATTCTTTCACATTACACGTTTCCATTATTTCACATTTATCAATTAGATGTCATTAAATAAACACACCAATATAAAAAAGAGAGCAGTAACACAGAAATTTAAAGAAAATAAAAAAGAACTGGCAACATTAAAGTTTATAACTGGTTACTAAATGACTAGGAAACTACCAATGCTAATATGGTGAAATACACTTTAGCTCTTATACTTGATTTTCTTTTCATGACACCTCTTGATTTTGAAGCCTTTGATTCTGTTGAAACCAAAGCAGTTATCGAAGCCCTAGCCAAACAGGGTGTTCAAACCTAATACATCAAGATCCTTCGTGAGCTCTACTACGGATTTACCACCGGATCTCACCATTCTACAAAGAAGTAATCATTGATGTCAAAAGAGGGGTTCGACAGGGTGATACCATTTCACCAAAACTCTTCAGCGCTACCCTCGAGAACATCATTCGACAATTAGAATGGGAAGGAATGGGAGTGAAGATAGACGGTTGGCAACTACACCACCTCCGCTCGCTGATGACATCGTTCTAATAACACCAAACATTAGCCAAGTGGCACAAATGCTGGCTGACTTTGATCAAGAATGTGGAAAGATAGGTCTACAACTGAATCTCAACAAAACTATGTTCATAAAAATGAACTAGTTCCAGAGGCCCCATTCACTCTCAATGGAACAAACATCTCTGAATGCAGCAGTTATGTGTACCTAGGTCGAGAAGTCAACATGATGAACAACCTAAAACCTGAGCTGCACAGGAGGAAGAGAGTGGCATGGATTGCCTTCAAATGCATTGAAGAAATAGCGGAAAAGACAAAGAAACTCCGTCTCCAGGCACATCTCTTTGACTCCAGTGTTCTCCCTGCATTGACGTACGCCTCAGAGACATGGGCCCTACAAAAGCAGGATGAGAATGCTATTCGGGTCTCCCCAGAGAGGAATCAAAAGAGCTATGCTTAGAATATCACGCCTCACTCGGAGTGAGAGAAGGAATTCAGAGTTCCGACCTCCGTCTATGTTCCAGAATCAGGGATGCTGTCTCGTTTGCCAAGGCATCGAAAATCAGATGGGCTGGACAGGTAATGCAATTTGGAGATGACCGCTGGACTAGAGCTGTTACTGACTGGATCCCACGGGATGTCAAAAGATCACGTGGCCGCCCACCTACAAGATGGTCAGACTTCTCCATCAAGACCATGAGCAAATGGTTTGAGGCTCTTCGTATTCCTGAAACAACCAGATGCCATTGGCAGGTGATAGGGTCAAATGGAAATGTTACTGGCGCCTTCTCGAGGAAATCGATGAACAAAGAGATGTCTAGTGATCTAGTGATCTAGTGACACCTCTTGAGTACAATATTTGTCTAATAAATTATCCCCTACATTTTTTTCTTTTTAAAAGGGAAGGGCAGATTGGTATTTTATAGTTTGAAAAAAAAGCAGAGTGTGTTAGGCTGTGATTGTCTATGTTAGGACAAACAATCAATTGGAGAGATTGCAAATTCTATGAAATTCATTGTTAGGCAATTTTACTTGTGTGAATGTCAATTTTACTTGTGTGAACATTGGTTTTAACCTTTTGACTCTTGCAGACTAATAGTCATACACTGATTAAAATCATTGCCTACCGTGTAATTCAGACAGTTAGATGATATGACATCCTATACACTGGGGCGCTATGGAACAGCCAGTTGGGACAACCATCACTTATGCTTTCTGTTGAGTGTCAAAATGTCACCAAGGGATGTATGACTGTAGAAATAGATTTATTTTTATACTGAGTGTTACATCAGCAATGCTGCCAAAGAGAACATTCCATTTAATGTGACACTTTCAACTTTATCCTTGGCATTTTACAGGACATTGCATTAAAACAGGGTCTAGTTGACAGGACATGATATTGTGCTAATGCCTTCACGTTGAGTGCTGTTGTGCCCTGAGATGGGAGAGCAGACTATCTCAGCATCCTCTGGAGCTACTCCATTGTATGGCATGAACATTACTGCTGGGATACTTAGTGGAGTTAATTATGCTTGTTGTGCATTGAGTTTTCCAAACATTTGTGCATCTTCCACATATTTTTTTACTATCATATTGAAGAAATGACATTTTTAGAATTCTAAGTCTGTTTCCAAGGTTAAAAATCTCAGAATTGAAATTTTCCAAGTAAGTCAGAGAGCAAGGAACAAAACAATGATTTCGCTTGTGTGTGGTAGGTAAAGAAACGATGGAATTAAAAAAAACAAACTGCTAAGCTTTAAGAACAAGATAATGTTACTGGAAAGAAAGAGAAAACAAAAAGGAGTGAGTAAAGGAGGTCAATGTTATGGTGATGAAGGTAAACAAGCATCCACTATAACAAAGAAAGGAAAGATAGAGCAGAAAGATTTTTCACACACAAGTTAAATTCTAAATAGATAGACAGACAGACAGACAGACAGACAGACAGACAGACAGACAGGCAGGCAGACAGACAGACAGACAGACAGACAGACAGACAGACAGACAGACAGACAGACAGACAGACAGACAGACAGACAGACAGACAGACAGACAGATAGATAGATAGATAGATAGATAGATAGATAGATAGATAGATAGATAGATAGATAGATAGATAGATAGATTGATAGATTGATAGATAGATAGATAGATAGATAGATAGATAGATAGATAGATAGATAGATAGATAGATAGATAGATAGATAGATAGATAGATAGATAGATAGATAGATAGATAGATAGATAGATAGATAGATAGATAGATAGATAGATAGATTAGATAGATAGATAGATAGATAGATAGATAGATAGATAGATAGATAGATAGATAGATAGATAGATAGATAGATAGATAGATAGATAGATAGATAGATAGATAGATAGATAGATAGATAGATAGATAGATAGATAGATAGATAGATAGATAGATAGATAGATAGATAGATAGATAGATAGATAGATAGATAGATAGATAGATAGATAGATAGATGTCCCATACCTAATACAAAGTAGGATGACAAAATATCTTTCTTAGATGACTAAGAAGTTTATGTATCTGTGTCTCCCTACAATCAAACTATGTCCAATGTTTGTGGGTCTCTGTGCTTCCAAGATAACATGTTTCTCATCTTGGGCCATTTCTCTAGTCCATTTACTTAGTAATCAGAAAAGCTGCTACTTTTGAGTAGGGTCAGAAACATAGAGTTATGAAAGAATCCCAGGCTGCTCTGCAAACTGATTTGCCATCTTGACAAGATAGTCAATTAATACAATGGTGTTAGAAATGGTAGAAGGAAGGTAACAAACAAACCATGATAGTGAATCACATCAGAATCTCATGATTTCAGAGCAATTGCTGCTATCATCTGCAGATGTCTGTTCTTCTAAAATCAGTCCTTGTCCAGTACTTTATTATACGCCATTAAGTTTCTAATTGACCAGACCTGAAATTTTCTGAACTACAAGTCTTGTATTTGCTAGATTAGGAGTTTATTAGCTAACTGTATACTATGAAATGAGGGCATTCTGATTTCTGGTACTGTTTTTCTGTGTGACCATGTCTATTTTGCTTTGGCAGTTTAGTGCTACATTTTGACCTCTGCCACTTGGGCATCCAGTGAATAAGTGGACTAAGGATGCCCAGTTCCTCCAATATAATGTACAAACTCTAGCTCTGGTCCGAACTTAGACCAAACAAGAGAGCCTAATCAGCGGTTGTCTCCAAATCGCACTGCATGTCCAGCCCATCTGATTTTCGTTGCCTTGGCAAATGAGACAGCCGCCCTTGATTCTGAAATAGCGATGGAGGTCAGAACTCCGGATTCCTTTTCCAACTTGAGTGAGGTGTGATATTCCAAGCATAGCTCTTTCGATTCCTCTTTGGGAGACCCGAATAGCATTCTCATCCTGTTTTCGTAGGGCCCAGGTCTCTGAGGCGTATGTTAATGCAGGGAGAACGGTGGAATCAAAGAGATCTGCCCGGAGCCGGAAGCTCTTGTCCTTTTAGGTCGTTCATCATGTTGACTTCTCGACCTAGGTACACATAACTACTGCATTCAGAGATGTTTGTTCCATTGAGAGTGAATGGGCCTCAGGAACTAGTTCATTTTTCATAAATATAGTTTTCTTTTAGGTTCAGCTGTAGAACTATCTTTCCACATTCTCGTTCCATGTTGGCCAGCATTTGTGCTGCTTGGCTAATGTTTGTTGTTATTAGAACGTTGTCATCAGCAAAGTGGAGGTGGTGTAGTTGCCGAAAATCTATCTTCACTCCCATTCCTTCCCATTCTAATTGTCGCATAATGTTCTCGAGGGTGGCGCTGAAGAGTTTTGGTGAAATGGTATCACCCTGCTGAACCCCTCTTTTTGACATCAATGATCACTTCCTTGTAGAATGTCAGTTATATTACTTAATTTTAAAGTGTCTGGCCAAGTTCATGGGCATTCTTTATATTGCCTCATCTTAATTATGACTAGAAATAAAGTCTATATTCTGTGTATTGCACCCTATACATAATATAATTTTGCTAAGTTTAATGAATAACATTTATTTTTGTTATATATTTTGTATCTTCTTATCTTCTTAGACATTTGACTAATTTCAGACTGTCTACATACCACATTTTATTTCAGAAATTATATAGGTACTATGCCTGTTATCTATTATATGACTTTTTATGAAGCTTATATGGAAAGACTTTAGTACATTTCCCCATAATCATAATCCATTTTTCTAGCTTTTCAACTCCAATATTGCACTTAATTTTAAATAATTTTAAATAGAAGCTGCTTTGCATTTTGTAAAAAATGTATTTCACCATCAGCATAAGATCTTATTTCTTGGCAATATACTCTCTGTTAATGCAATATTTTCTTTTCTTTTGTCAATAATATATTTACTTATTAAAATTAAATGTAGAACTTGAAATTAACAAATTATTTTCTTATCATGGTTGAATAGCTTAGGTTCTTCAATATAATCAAAACAATCTTATGATGAATCTGTAAATAGCAATTAAAGTTTTATAGATACTCTAGAATATCATAAAACCAATAAACTTGTGATGTATAACAACAAATTTATCCTTTTTTACTTATTAGCTTGGCATATTTCCTCCAGTAAAATATTTATTTATTATTTGAGGCCACACCAACTGGTGCTCAGGTGTTAATCCTAGCTATTCTATTCACTCAGAAATCACTTTCAGAAACTTAGAGGACCATATGAAATTCCTGGAATCAAACCTGGGTCAGCTGCACAAAAGGCAAGTATTGCTCCAGTCCTTAATCCAATTAACAGTATCTTATTTAGTTTATTTCAATCTAAGTTTTTATTTTCAAAAGAAAATTTAGGGGCCGGAGAGATAGCCCAGCGGGTAGGGCGTTTGCCTTGAACGCGGCCGCCCATGCTGGCCCGGGTTCGATCCCCAGCATCCCATATGGTCCCCCGAGCACCGCCAGGAGTGAGTCCTGAGTGCAGAGCCAGGAAAACCCCTGAGCATTGCCGGGTGTGACCAAAAAAAAAAAAAAAAGCAAAAAAAAAATATCACTATAATTTCTGTTAATTTTGCTATTTGTTAGCTGATTTGGGTGTGTTTGTACATGGAGTTGTTTGTATAACTGTGAGTGCATGTGTTTTTTGTGCATGCATGCACATAAGCACATGTAGTTGTGGGTCTGAACTCAGGACCTCACATAATTAAGGCATAAGCTGAGTGTCATTCCACCTCCTTAATAGCTTTTTATCTGAAAACCTTTTTTTTTGGAACTCCAGATCTAAGGACAATCACTTTCACATCATTTGTATGACAATTTCATGCATAGACACACATGAAGTTAACCAAACTATATTTTTCCTGACATGCTCCTTTGAATCATTCAAATTCTTATCATAAATAATATGAGACTTTTGTGTACTATATGAGTAAATCTTAAGATATGGCACAGTGTCTCTCAACATCACCTTCAATTATTACCTTTCTCCCCCAAATCTCTCACTTGGAATTAATTTCCACTATACTCTTTGATAGCACTAACACCAAACTCTCACTTCTGCAGTAATCTATGCTAGTTCTCATTATATTTATATTACTGTAACAAGTATTCTAATTTATAAAACTACTGCTACAATGTTTCTCACCTAATAAATATTATTAAACCATAAATTAAATTAGATTATTTTGTCTGAACTCACTAACACCTACAATTATTTGATCTATGGCACTAGTATATGAATCACGTATTTTTAAATCATAAAAAATTATTTTACAAAGTATTTTTTCATTACTGTGTAATTTCATTTTTTGTGGGTAGACACAATTTGGTCAATAATATGGAGGTACCTCTATGCAATATACAGAGGTTCGGGGTCATTTTCCAGTGACAAATCCTTAAATACCACACTGAAAATCATACTATATAATTCGCCATGATTTATCATCATTGATTTGCTCGAGCAGGCACCAGTAACATAGCCATATGTCCTGTCTCATGCTAGTAGAGCCCAAGGGCATCTGCTTGCTCCAGGAACTTAAAGAGCCTCAAACCATTTCATCAGATCATTGGAATGAGGTCTATAATTGTTACTGATATTTGGCATATCAAATATAACAGGGGTAGCTTCCCAGGCTCTGCCGTGTGGGTGATATACTTAAAAAATGGAAATGTTTAGTTATATAGTAATTAAATATCTACTGAAATGTAGTTAAAGAACATGCTTAAATACTAACACAGTATGGTGTTGGAATAAAGACAGACCTGCAGATCAGTGGAAGAGAGTCAAATACCCTAACTCTGGATTGAATATTCTGACACCTACCCTCAAATACATGGTCACCATATCTTCAACAAAGGAGCAAGAAAAATGACATGGAACAGGAAAATCTCTTCAACATATGGAGCTGGGAAAACTGGTCAGCTACTGTCGGGGCACTCCGCTGGGGTCCCGACAGTGCCGGAAGCGAAGTTCCCTTCTACCTCCGGCCGGTGAGGAATGGATGAACACTCAGGAATCCGATACAGTTTTAAAAGGCTTTACTTATCACAGGTTCAGGCATACAAATCAGCAAAAGGAAAAACCCGATGCTTAGGATTCCAGGCTAGAACCCCAGCCACGTGTAGGCCAAGATGGCGACCACCACGTGTAAAACTTCCAAGGGGAATAAACACTCACAAGGCGAGATCCCACAGGGAAGAAGACCAGGAGAGCGGGAACCGGCTAGTTTATACCCCCCCCAACTCAGACCTTCCTCCCATTGTTATGGAAAGCAGGGAAGGTCCAATGCCCTTAGGTAATCCTTCCCTGCATCTCACCTAGGGCCTTTACTGTGCTAATGTTTTGAGCCGGGAAGGCCTTTGAAATGTAGAGAAGGGGGTTTCTGAGATGGCATGTCACTGTACCAAAGATCAACACCAATGCTAGTTAAATATTTCTCCAAGCCTTCACAAGTCTCCTCTACTTCATTGTAGTTTTATATTTTATCAGGGAGCCATGCTTGTTTGTTTGGAAGCAAACAGCATTTCTCTCTGGTCTAATTACTTAGATGTCCTACGTGGCCAGGCTAATATGCTGGTAAGATCTAGCTAGTCCCACGATGATTGTGATAGCATGGGAGAATATTTATACCAGCTAGTACAGCATACATGGTCGGATAAACTGCCACATTTAGACTACCCCCTTATCTACGGAGTGATTTGCGGGAGGCAATCCAGAGCAGATGCAGCGGCCCTTAGGAGTCCTGCAACAAGCTACATGCACTAAAATGAACTCAGACCTCTCTAACACCAGGCAGAAAAGTCAGATCAAAATAAACTAAATATCTCAATATCAGACCTGAATCCATAAGGTTCTTGGAGGAATACATGGGCAGAACTCTACATGATATTGAAGCTAAAAGCATCTTCAAAGACAAAACACCATTAACCAAGGAAGTGGAATTAAGATAAACTATTAGTACTATATGAAACAAAAAGTTTCTGTACTTCTAAAAACACAGTGACCAAGGTAAAAAGACAGCCCACATTGGAAAAAAATATTAACCCAAGCCCATATGATAAAGGGCTAATAGCCAAGATATGTAAGGCACTGGTAGAGCTTTGTAAGAAAAATATGTTCAACCAGATCAAAAATTAGGGAAAATAAATGAACAGAAGCAGGAGCAATTGTCCAGTGGTAGGGCATTTTGCCTTGCAAGCAGCCAACACAGGTTCAATTTTTGGCATCCCATATGTTCCCCCAAGAACTGCTAGGAGTAATTCCTTAGTTCAGAGCCAGGAGTAACCCCTGCACATTGACCCAAAAAAGTAAAAAGAAAAAAAAGAAAAGAAAAGAAAAGAAAAAAGAAAAGAAAAAAGAAAAGAAAAGAAAGAAATGAACAGAAACTTTATTTAAAAGAAAATGCAAATAGCCAAAAGCACCTGACAAAATGCTCTTCATCACTAGTCATCAAGGAGATACAAATTAAAAGAACAATAAGATACCATGCCACACTACAGAGACTGGCACACATCCAAAAAGTGGTAGAATAAGTGCTGACGTGGAAGCAGGGGAGAAAGGGACTCTTCTTCTTTGTTGGTGGGAATGCTGACTAGCCCAGCCTTTTGGAACAATATGGGCATTCCTAAAAAACTAGAAATTGAACTTTGATACAAGCCAGTAATACCGCTACTGGGAATACACCCTGGTGTCGGGAGCTCTGCCAGGGTCCCCAACAGTGCCTGGAAGCGAGTTCCCTTCTACCTCCGGCCGGCGAGAAATGGATGAAAACTCAGGAATCCGATGCAGTTTTAAAAGGCTTTACTTATCACAGGTTCAGGCATACAAATCAGCAAAAGGAAAAGCCCGGTGCTTAAGATTCCAGGCTAGAACCCCAGCCACGTGTAGGCCAAGATGGCGACCACCACGTGTAAAGGCCCTGTAAAAGGAGAAGACAAGACTCCCAAGAAGGGTGAGCTCTCACAAAGAGAGAGTCCAAAAAGAAGCCGCGAGAGAGGAAACAGGCTAGTTTATACCCCTGCAACTCAGACCTTCCTCCCACTGTTATGGAAAGCAGGGAGGGTCAAATGCCCTTAGGGTAATCCCTCCCTGCACCTCACCTAGGCCCTTTAGTATGCTAATGTTTTGAGCCAAGATCTGCCTGGAAATGCCTTTATAGGGTAGAGAAGGGGGTTTCTGAGATGGCATGTCTTTGTACCAAAGACTAATACTAATGCGAGTTAAATATTTCTCCAAGCCTTCACAAGTCTCTTCTACTTCATTGTAGTTTTGTATTTTAGTTGCCTTTGAGTATATCAGGGAGCCATGCTTGTTTGCTTGGAAGCAAACAGCATTTCTCTCTGGTCTAATTACTTAGGGGTCCTACGTGGCCAGGCTAATATGCTGGTAAGATCTAGCTAGTCCCACGATGATTGTGGTAGCATGGGAGAATATTTATACCAGCTAGTACAGCATACATGGTCAGATAAACTGCCACATTTAGACTACCCCCTTATCTACGAAGTGATTTGCAGGCAGCAATTCAGAGCAGATGCAGCGGCCCTTAGGAGTCCTGCAACACCCTGGATCTTCAAAATCACACAGCAGAAATGCTCTCTGCACTTCAGTGTTTACTACAGCACTAGTCACAATATTGAGCCAGAATCTGGAAAAAATCCAAGTCCCCAAGACTAGATGACTAGTTAAAGAATCTATGTATGTTTACACAATGGAACACTGTCGGGGGCCCTGGCCAGCAGCCCCGAGGCACAAATGAGGAAGACCTAGATCTTGACAGACTTCATCCCTGCGGAACAAGGAGAGGGATGGACTTGGGAGAAACTCTGCCTTGCCACTGCTACTGCTGAAAAAGGAAAGAAAGCAAGCAAGCAAGCAAGCAAGAAAGAAAGAACGACACCCATGCAGTGGGGAGCTCTGGATAGCAGCATTCGCTTTACTGGACATAGTTTAAGCCTTTATACAATATTTGGTGGGAGGGGTACAAGCACACATTACAGGGCATTTGTAAGCTCCTGCGCCATTGTAACAGAGGAACAAATGACAATCACAGATTTAGCATTTGCAAGGTAACATTTGCAAGAGAACAATCATTGATTTGCATATCCCTGTGGTCAGAGGTCAGAAGACCAGGCTCATTCTGCCTCACCTTAGCTCGCTTTAGCACAGATGTTTTGGGTGTAACCTTATGGGTAGGGCCCATTTCTGGGTCCTGGCCTTAGAGTCTTGTGGATGGAAAATGCTGGACCCTAAGGCTAGCAGCTGAGAGGCCAACAGAACACTATGCAGCTGTTAGGAAAAATGAAGTTATGAAATTTGTATATAAATGAATGGACATGGAGAGGATCATACTGAGTGAAAAGAGAAGGAAAGGGACAGATACAGAATGATTACATTCATCTGGGAGGTGTAGAAAACATAATGTGAAGCCAATATCCAAGAATAGTAGAAAAAGGGCCAGGAGATTTGGTCCACAGTTGGAAGCCTCCTTCAACTGGTTGGGGAACAGATGGTTGGGATAGGGAAGGGACCACCATGACAAGGATAGTGGTAAATGATCACTCAGGATAAGAACTATGTGCTAACTGTAGGCAAAGGAACAAAGATGATAACCTCTTAGTATTTGAATTACAAACCATAATGCCCAAAGGGATAGTGAAAAGAGAAAGAAGGAAAGTGCCTATCATAGAGAAGGGCTGGGGCATCAGGGTAAAGGGATGGCAGGAGGGTAAAAGTGCACCTTGGTGTGGGAAATGTTCACTGGTGGAGAAATGGGTGTTAGAACAGCATGTGACTGAACTCAATCATGAACAGCCTTCTAACTTATTGCATGGTGATTAAATAAAATCACTGTATCGCTGTCTTCCCGTTGTTCATCGATTTGCTTGAGCAGGCACCAGTAACATCTGCATATGTCCTACCACAAGCAAGTGTAGCCCAAGGGCATCTGCTTGCTCCAGGGACAGGACGAGCCTCAAACTACTCTTCAGGTCATGGAATAGAGGTTCATAATTGTTACTAGTTTTTGGCATATCAAATAAAGCACGGGTAGCTTGCTAGGTTCTGCTGTGTAGGTTGTATACTTTGAGTAGAAGTCTCTCATCTCGAGCATTTACTGATGAAACTTAAAGGGGAAAGATTAGGTTTCTCTTTGGTGGAGCTCTGAGGAATTATGGAGTCTGGATGGTGAGAATGACTGACCTCATGATGTGTGAGTTGCTCTGGCTTCTTGCTAGGCTTGCTGGGATGATAGGTATCATTTAGAACCTGCCTAGAACTGTATACAGTGTATAAATATGAAAGATCCTGGCAAGGACCTGATCCTAAAATCAGTACTATCTAAAAATATCATCTAAGCTGTGTGTCTGGCATGTGTCTCTCTTCCAGGGTAGCTGGCATGGATGTGGAGGGAAAGGGCGGAGGAGCCCAAATCTCCTCTCCAAGTCCGGCCAGTATGGCCCCTCCCTGCACGTGTGAGGGAACCCATGGAGCAATGTTGGACTCAGCCAGGAGCTTGCCAAGCCCCTTACCAGGAGGTCAGCTCCAAGGGTAAAGTTTAAAAAATATAGAACTACATACCGTTCTCAAGTATGGAGAAAATATTTTAAATGGATATTCTATCTAAAACACGGTATAGAATAAATTAAGTCACCAACAATCTCCTAAAATTTCTTAATTTTCACACAGGCAACCCTGGTTCCACCTCCAGATTCACATGCATATAGTTCCTTAATTACCACCTGGAGTGATCCTGGGCATAGAGCTGGAAGTAAATCCTGATCAAAGTAGGATCTGATCTGATCTAACAACACACACTCTGAAAGAGTATTTTTTAAAAAATTAAGTGAAAGTCATAAAATATATGTAGATCTACAAAAAACAAGATAAGGACCCCATAATTAGGCAAGACAAGCCTTAGGAAAGAAAGCATAAAAGATTGGCATGTTGATCATTGGCCCTAAATTATAAAACAAAAGATAATACTTACCTGGTAGGGGAGATACCATGATCACAAAGGTGTTTTACCCAGGGGCGAGGCTTATCCACTGCATTCCAGAATCTCATCCCTGTGATTTTCCCAAATGTGGGAAACTCTACTGAAAATTAGTGGTAGTGGGGTACCGTGTCCTCACTCTCTCCTGAGGAAAATGAAATAATAAAGCAAAGATATTGTAAGAACAGCAAAGATATCCAACTAAAATTAAACATAAACCAAGATTAAACATAAAGTAAGACAAAACCAAGGTCCAGAAATATAAGGGTAACTAAATGAGAAAGAAGAAACAAATAATTCACAACTTAAAATGGAAATTCTCTTCACTATATGGAATTAAGATAATTTGACAATCACATGCAAAAAATATCTAACCGATACAGTACATATGCATCTGAATTGATTTACAAGACTTTTTATTCCCCATTAAGTTATATAGCACCTTAAAATGCAAATAATAAACCTAGGTGCAAGATCTTACTCTTTTTTTTTTTTGCTATTTGGGTCATACCCAGCAATGCACACAATGCACAAAAGTTACTCCTGGCTCTTCACTCAGAAATTACTCCTTGTGGTGCTTGGAGAACATATGGGATGCTGGGGATCAACCCGGGTCGGCCGCGTAGAAGGCAAATGCCCTAGCAACTGTGTTATCACTCCAGCCCCTAAGAACTTAGTGTTATATTTTAAATTCACACATGTAGTTTTAAAATAAGTCTTAACTACATTTATTTGCATGATATAAACATAAATATATACAATAAAAAAAATATATATATATTATGATACCAATATCCAAGATCAGGCAAAACATGAATCAGGAGGTCTTGTCAATAGACAGACTCTACGACAAACATGTGGGAGTCAAAGATTAGTTAAGACAGAGAAGAGAACAGTGTGCTAATAATCGTTGAAAATAATAATAACAGCCTAGAACTAAGCATTGAATATAGGCAAAAAGATACACATGATAACCTCTAAATGCACGTATTGCAATCCACAATGTGTAAGAGAAGGAAGAGAGAAAGAGAGATAAAGAGAGAGAAAGAGATAGAAGAGATAAAGAACCTTCCATAGAGGCAACTGGAGGAGGGGGAAGGAAGCGGGGACATCGGTGGTAGGAAATGTGCACTGGTGGGGGATGGGTGCTGGAACACTGTCTGACTGAAACCCAAACATGAACATCTTTGTAATTGTATTTCTCATGGTGGTATAATAAAATATTTAATAAATAAATAAATAAATAAATAAGTCTGAAGATAATATTTTCCATTTTGCTTCTTTATGTATCCAAGCATTAATTCTAAGCAGGCCATGTGAGCTGTTTTGGTCAATGGAAAAGAGCAATGACTTACCCAATTTTACTTTATCTTTTGCACCTATGCTCTGGAATATATGAATATTTACAAATTTATTATCTTACTGAAAAAATAAATATTATAAAAGCAAAGAAACCCAATGGGTACAATCTAAACTACACTATTCAAAGTCTAGCCAATGTTCCATCTGATTACAAATACAAAAGAAACCTCAGGTAAGATTAATCACACCAGGCTTAGATAATCAAAACTATATAAATAACTTCGATATTGCATTAAATAATCTTCTTTGCATTACTTTATCACCCAGCATTAATGGTATAACTGATATGGTTAGTTCAAAATGATCCACAACTCTGGATTGATGCTGTACCACACTGAACACTGCCCAAAGGCATTCAAGTGTATTTTTTTCCTGAATGTTCTGGGAAGGCTTCAGTATGTGTCCATTTCTTCAGATTTCCTTATGATACTCATTTAATACTCCTAACATTTATATAATGCATGATATTATTTAATTGTATATTAAAAGCTCCCTCTATCAACATTTTTACACAAACCCCATGAAGGTGATGCTTTGATGAAGTATATTGTTATATTCCAAGCAAATTAAACAATCCATCACAAAGTAAATGCCCTATAAATATATGTTGAATTGATAAATATTTGCTTAAAATTTTATAGTGAAATAGCAAATGCTATTATGAAGTTATCTTCATAGAGCATTAGGCTGTCAAGAGGCATTTAAAGAAAAAAAAAGTGTGTGACTAAAATAAGAGCTTACAAGTCCAGGGTGTCATTCTACAATTCTACAAGTATTCATAATAAGGAAGGAAAATTCTTGAGTATGATTATAGCTCAGCAATATTGCAGGATCAGTTGTAGTCTATCGCAATAAACCAATTGTTGGAATAAATTTAATCACAAGAGTTTTTCTTTGGTTCTTTAGTGCATATGACAGTTTTGTTTGCACTGCACTGTAGTGTACTAAGCTAACAATAGCATTATGTCTGAACAATCATGTACGTTGATTAAATGTGACACCGATGGAAGTGAGCACGTATTGTTGTTAAAATGGTACAGAGAGTTGATGCAGGGATGCCACTATCCTTCCAGATGTAAAAAGCACAATGTCTACAAAACATAATAAAGTAAAACACAATGAAATGACTAATCTGCTTGTATTTATCAGTCTCATATGACTGTAAATCAGATGGTCCCTCACTGACAAATATCTTAATCTGGTACAGAACTTTGGAGAAAAATAGGAAAGAAATTTAAGCGCACCTAAGATTTGTATGTGTTTGAGTATGTGTGTGAATGTACACCTACATATGTATATATGCATACATATATATATATATATATATATATATATATATTTACATTCAAGTTGTCAAATTACACTTCATCATCTAAAGTCTTATTGTGCGTCAAAACTCTGTATGAGTGCATGAATCTGAATGTTCAGTCACCAAGGAATTGGGATCAGTGAAGACAGATTCAAAAATCAATTCAAAATCAATCACAACATTAATCCCAAGGTATTTCTGGAAGTTTTGCTTATTTTGTGTTTCTTAGATGAAAAGGAAAGTCGAATAAACTTAAGGTTGTTTACTTTATGATATTGAAGTCATAAAACCAACATAGTACTTAGAGTAAATTATTGTTTTGTAAAACACACACTGAGACATGCACACATGCACACACACTTATATGTGCATCTATGTATATATATACAAACATATTATTTAATATATGCATATTCATTAAAAGGAAATGCAATATTTGTGTTTAAGAAAAAAATGTGATTTTGACATAGCATATAGTAGCATTGGGAAAATGTCATGGTATCATATATAAACACATATATGTATATACTTATATATGAATACTATCAAGTATTGCTTTAAAATTGTAGCAACTATTGTTTCCTTATAATTACTGGGGGTTATATAAGCCTTTTAGTTTTCCAGCTAGACATAGTACTACTTTATGTCAAAATGAATTAACATCAGAATAACATAATTTCATTAATTTATTTTTAACAAGGTAACATTGGTTTAAAGTGCTTATGTTGATAAATCCTAGGAGTATAATGCTGTCAAATCATGTTTTTTATGGATACGTTTTCAATTTCAAAAATAAGATTAATAAAAAAATTGGTTCCAGAGAAATCGTATAGGAGTTAGGACTGGCAAGCAGTAGACTTTAACACTAACTATTTGCACTATTTGGTCTCTCCATACATCCCAGGGGTCAATCCTGAGCAAAGAGACAGGATTAGCCCCTGACATCTCCAGATATGCAAACCCCATCCAAAATAAAAAGAAAAGATAAGGAAAGAAAGATGAAGGAGGGGCCTGAGAGATAGCACAGTGGGTAGGGCATTTGCCTTGCATGCGGCCGACCCGGTTCAATCTCCAGCATCCCCTATCGTCCCCAGAGCTCGCCAGGAGTAATTTCTGAGTGAAGAGCCAGGAGTAACCCCTAAGCATTGTCGGGGTGTGACCCAAAAGCAAAAAAAAAAAAAAAAAAAAAAAAGATGAAGAAAGCAAGAAAGGAAGAAAGGAAAGAAGGAAACTTCAACATATTACAGAATTCTAAACATGTTTTATATATGTCAGATAATTTGAAATGCAGATATATATAATATTTGCTACTGGATAACATTTACTCGATTTCACTCATGGGCATGATTTGGCATGATTTAGAAGAGAGATAAAATATTAAAATAAACTATTAAAGCATATACAGTCTTATAAACCAGTGTTAGCTCACTGCAAAAATTAATACTAAAAACAATAAAGTAAGATGAAATGCTTAAAAAGAAAAACATGAATTGAAAGAAATATTTTATTTGCAACACGACTATGCTTTTGATGACAATAAACTTAAGTGATAGGATTAATTTATTTATTTATTAATATGTGTGTGTTTTTGGATCATACTGTAGGAGGCTCTACTCAAGGCCTCCTACAGTCTCTTTACTCAGGAATTAGTCTTGGTGGTGCTCAGCAGAGCATAAATATAACTGGGAATGAACTGAGAATGGTTATATATAAGACAATGACCTTTCCTCTAAACTATCTCTGTGCCATCAATATATTCATTTATATTTTTGGTTTGGGAGTTTATTTTTGGTTTGGAGTTTTCTCAATAGTGCTAAGGGACCATGTGATGTCTGAGACATCCAGGCCCACAGCATAATGAATTGGGATTTTGCCACATTTTGGATGTTTTTAATTTGCCATCTCCATGTAACTCTAAAATTAAAAATGTTGGGCAAAGGGCAGGGGAGGCAATAGTGTGGTTAAGGTCATTGGCTTTCATGTGCTGATGATCTTGTTTCAATCCCTGACACTATGTGGTCCCTAAGAACCACTATAAGCCACCTTCAAGCTAAGAACAAGGGGTATTGATATTGCCAGGGGGTGCTTTGAAACCTCAGTGACAACAACAACAAAAATTAAAGTTAAAAAAAGAATGGATGAATAAAGTGTTGGAAATAGTAATAATAAATTACATATTTTGCCAAAGTGATATTTTTTGTAGTTAAAAAAAAGATTATTAAATTGAAATGGAATGCTTGCTACTTTTTTTAAATGTATTGAGTTAATAATTGGCACAAATTAAAAAATTTGGGTCTTCACAAATCTCTCAAAATCCAATTAAAAGGAAAAAATGCAGAGCCATACCAGATAATTTTTTGAGATGGAGAAAAATTGATGTAATTTTTTTAAAAGTTCCTTGAGAAGAAGCTAGTTGAAGTCTCTCTCAAAAGGTCTGGGGAGTAAACCCTCCTTGTGACTCTAAGACTTTAGAGACCCCACCACTGCTCTATCCTGCCCATAGTTTCTTAGCTGGCCGAGGCACAACTACAATATCAATTTGTCCCAGTTGGATAAATATTCTATGCTTTGCCACTGAAACTACTTGAATTGACCACACTCCTCCCTTCCTGGGAGAGGCTAAAATAATTTTCTATGATTGACTCAAAACATTTTGTAGTTGATCCAATTTATGATATGTGATTCTACTCCTTTTTATGTGAATGGCTTAGAATATATGATCAATAACTACCTCCCACCCCTAACCCCACAGTTGGGTACCTGCCTCCCTATTTGCCCATCCCTGGATGAACTAATCTCTAGAAAATAGAAGTTTCCTGCTTAAAGCACCAAGGTAAAAGTGTTCCAGAAGTATCCTAGAGAGAGATCTCTCTGGAGGCCTCTTCTGCGCCAGACTGTCAGCAATTGACTTTGCTCTGCCTAAACTATCTCTTGTTGCAGGACTCCTAAGGGCCTCTGCATCTGCTCTGGATTGCCTCCCGCAAATCACTCCGTAGATAAGGGGTAGTCTAAATGTGGCAGTTTATCCGACCATGTATGCTGTACTAGCTGGTATAAATATTCTCCCATGCTATCACAATCATCGTGGGACTAGCTAGATCTTACCAGCATATTAGCCTGGCCACGTAAGGACACCTAAGTAATTAGACCAGAGAGAAATGCTGTTTGCTTCCAAACAAACAAGCATGGCTCCCTGATAAAATATAAAACTACAATGAAGTAGAGGGAGACTTGTGAAGGCTTGGAGAAATATTTAACTGGCATTGGTGTTGGTCTTTGGTACAGTGACATGCCATCTCAGAAACCCCCCTTCTCTTCATTTCAAAGCCCTTCCCGGCTCAAAACATTAGCACAGTAAAGGCCCTAGGTGAGATGCAGGAGGGGGATTACCTGAGGGCATTGGACCCTCCCTGCTTTCCATAACAATGGGGAGGAAGGTCTGAGTTGCGGGGGTATAAACTAGCCGGTTCCCGCCTCTCCGGTCTTTTTCCGGTGGGATCTCGCCTTGTGAGCGTTTATTCCCCTTGGAAGTTTTACACGTGGTGGTCGCCATCTTGGCCTACACGTGGCTGGGGTTCTAGCCTGGAATCCTAAGCATCGGGTTTTCCCTTTTGCTGATTTGTATGCCTGAACCTGTGATAAGTAAAGCCTTTTAAAACCGCATCGGATTCCTGAGTGTTCATCCATTCCTTGCCGGCCCGGAGGTAGAAGGGAACTTCGCTTCCCGGCACTGTCGGGGACCCCGGCGGAGTGCCCCGACAATCTCTCTCCTAGTAAATTGTTTTAAAATCCCACGTCTGGTATTTGGTGTGATACTCCACCCAGCCGACCAGCCCATCACAGCCCGGATCATCGACACCCACCCTGCAGCCGTTTCTTCCTCAATCTGGCCCAGGTATGCTGGTCCAGAGACTCTTAGACATGGGGCAGAGCGATTCCTTGCTCTCTCTTTGTGCCCAGCCATTCATGAGGCAGTCGGGAGGCATGGTGTGTTCTAGCCTTGGCCCACCACCCCGGCAGAACCTCACAACAAGCCAGACGACCCCCACCCACTCCATGGGTGCCGCCATTTTCCACATCCGGACTTCCCTCTCTTCAGAACTCCACCCAGCCGACCAGCCCATCACAGCCCGGCTTGCGCGGCCGCTTGCGGCCGCGCTGTTCATCAATAAATGCTTTATTTGGAGGTGTTTTAAGAATATTGCCCCCCCACACGGCAAGCCTAGCAAGCTGCTCGTGTTGTATTTGACATGCCAAATGCCAGTAACAATTATATTAGGTCTTTCCCATGACCTAATGTAATGGTTTGAGGCTCTTTATGTTCCTGTAGCAAGCCGATGCCCTTTGCTCTACTGGCATAAGACAGGACATATGGAGATATTACTGGTGCCCGCTCTAGCAAATAGATGATTAACGGGAAGATCGTGATCGTGATAGTGATGGGTTCAAGCACCAACTTCTTACCCTTCAAAAATGACAGTATAATTTGAGTCACAAAATAATATAATCAAAAAAAAGTTCATTGTAGCTATTTAGAAATATTTACTTCAAACAAAGGATTATATTAAGAACACTCAGAATTGAACAGGTAAGGTCACATGCCATATTTAGAAAGAATCGAAGACAACTCATTCAATCGTTATCTTCTTCTGAAATTGGTAGCCATGTTGAAAAAAATTAAATTAATTTTCAACTTCATATCAAACCCTACCATGAATCACAGACACATTGACAAACTCAACAAGAAACAAAAAAATTTAGTAGAAAATGCATTAGAAAGTTGTAAAGAATTTCTTAGGCATATCCTGAAGATTCTATTTTTTTTTAAAAATTCTGAATGCATTTATAATAACAACTAACAGTCTTATGGAAAAACTCACTTTCAACAAAGAACAATTTCAGAAGAGCAGTTTCATGCTCATTACCAACAATGTATTTGCCATTATATTAACTAGCTCTTAAAATTCAGAGAATTTGAGATGGTCATGGAATAAGTTTAATTCTCTATAAGAATGAATCCCAAATCCTCTCTGGTAAAGCCCCAAATTTGTTTCCTGTATAAAGAAGAGCCTGAAAAAGAGGCTGGTCTCTTGACAATTGTTATTTGACCAGGAAAAAGCAAAGAGCAGTGGGCACAGTGCTTCACGTGCTGATCTCTTTTCTATCCTAGCAATGATGCAGTGAGGAAGAAACAGGGGTGGTGTGTCTCTGTGTTCCTCCATGATTCCCAGGATCTTCAGTGTTTTCAAGGATGGAAATATTGAATAATAAAGATGCTCAGACTCACAGTTGGAAAGAAGAAAA
The DNA here is from genome assembly GCA_021461705.1 of Cryptotis parvus. Lineage (NCBI taxonomy): Eukaryota > Metazoa > Chordata > Mammalia > Eulipotyphla > Soricidae > Cryptotis > Cryptotis parvus. The sequence goes on from JAJIBD010022804.1 coordinate 47,058, forward strand.
GCTTATTGGAAAGTAGAAGAGAAAGGAGAGGAATTCTCCTTGTAGGGAGAAACTTAGTATAGGACTAAGAGCACTGCCAGGAGTAATTCCTGAGCGCAGAGCCAGGAGAATCCCCTGAGCATTGCCGGGTGTGACCCAAAAAGCAAAAAAAACAAAATGTGTTTGCTCTTAGCCTTTTAAAAGGCCCTTTACACTGTTATGAATCAAGTATTACAGAGAAAGCAGGGAATCTTTAGGGCGGCCCCAGGGTTTGCTTTTCAATCTTCTGCCTCTGGAATTATTCATTACCTTAGTCTTGTGACTCCTAATTTGGGACAAAATAGTATAGTCCAGGGAACTCCAGAAATGTTAAAGATATGATGAGGTGTGGTAAGTTAATTTGGAGAAAAGAAATGGGCTCCTCTCTGTTTGGAAAAGGAAACTGATACTTCCTCTTTCTGCAACCCATCACCCCACATGGTCCCCGAAGTCTCCCTGGAGTGATCCCTAAGCACAGTCTGGAGTCAGCCCTGAATAGGGTCAAAGTGGCCACAATCAATCAGTCAATCAATGGAAATGGAATTTACAGTGTGCTCAGGGAAGCCTCAAAGAAAGATCCCTACCATTAGCACTCATTAGCATCGTAAGAGTTTATAAAGAGACCTTATCTGGAGTTCATTTACATCACAAACTAGAGAGCTGCATCCTTACAGGTGTGGGATTGGGAGCAGAAAGTGTGCATCAAGGACAGAGCAGGGTCAGGAAGCACTTTAGATTATCCAGGTCAAGTTAGCAGCTGAATCAGTAGCCTCCACCCCTCCATGACCTTCTCCCATATTCACCAGCAATCACCAAACCACTTGACTTGTATCACATGTCTTCCCATTGTTCACCGATTTGCTGGAGTGGGTGCCAGTAATGTCTCCATTCATTGGGAATGAGGTACATGATTGGTGCTGTTTTTGGCATATTAAATACACCACAGGTAGCTTTCCAGTCTCTGCCACGTCTCTGGGTTCACCCAGGGGGCCCAGTCTTTTTTCTATGTCAGACCATCAACCATCCAGGCCCACAGGGCAGAGCCCTGGGTGTAGACATGCCTGTCTCCTGTCTGCCACCTGTCCATGCAGCTGGGTACTGCAGCCACACCTGCAACTCCTCAAGGGGCAGAGCAATCAACAAATGTAACTTTAAAAACAAATAAAAAGTAAAACAGGAGCTGGAGATAATAATGCAAGGGTTAAGGGACCAGGAATGATACATAAACATAGCAGGGTGGGATCCAAAATAAAATTAAAGAGAATAAGACAATTTTTCCATTTTCCATTCTGTAATGTAAATAAAATTTAAAGTGCTTAAAAAATGTTAAATTAAAAATGTAAAAAGGGAACTTTCTGTGCTGGAGTGATAGCCCAGCGGTAGGGCGTTTGCCTTGCCGCGTGGCGGCCTGTGCCGGCCTGGGTTCGATCCCGGCATCCCATATGGTCCCCCTGAGCACCGCCAGGAGTAATTCCTGAGTGCAGAGCCAGGAGTAAGTCCTAAACACCACCGGGTATGACCCAAAATGCAAAAAAAGAAGAAAAAAAGGGAACTTTCACTAAAGATTTTTAAAACCACTTTCAAACACACTAGAAATCACTTTTGTTTTACTATTGTACAGAAGAAACAAGTTGAAAAAAAGGGGATTTAAGGGAAACTTGTTTCTTCTGTACAATAGTAAAAAGGTGATAATACTATTTTATAGTACTAAAATCTTTATATATATATATATATTATAGTGCAGAAATGTTTACATGAATGTAAAATACAGAAGAATAAACAATGTAATTTTTTTTCTGATAAGCATGAAGGAAAATGCAAAAGGATCAAGAATACCTATCTGGTTTCAATATCATCTGTAATGTATGATTGGAATAGCTCAACAAGATATGGAAATGAGTGCAGTCATCTTTTTGCACAATTATATAAAATTTTTAGATTGAATTTTGAATTTACATGAATAAAGAAGGAAGTGTGGAGTATGTTTTGGGCTACTGGTTTAGGTAACAAGAGTAATATCCCATTGTTGTGGAGAAGGATGTATTTGGCATTTGAAAAAAATCAGACATTAAGAAGTCAAGAGTAGATATAATGATTTTATCACACTAAATGACATTCATGTCTGAGAGATGAATGGGGCAGACAGGGGCAGAGCTGCTACTTGCTCTCCCTGTGCCCAGCCACTCATGAGGCACCAGGGAGGCATGGCGGTATTATCCCTGGCCTGCCACCCCAGCAGAGTCTCACAACAAGTCAGGCGACCCCCCTACTCCATGGGGCCCGCCATTTTCCACATCCGGACTTCCCTCTCGTCACAGCTCCACCCAGCAGACCAGACTATCACAGCCCGGCTTGCACAGCCATGTGGTGCATCAATACATGCTTTTTTTAGAGGTGACTACAACAGTATGCCACCAGCACGGCAAGCCTGGCAAGGTGCTCGTGTAGTATTTGATATGCCAAATACCAGTAACATTTATATTAGGTCATTCCCATGACCTAATATAATGGTTTGAGGCTCTTTATGTTCCTGGAGCAAGCGGATGCCTTTGGGTTCTCCTAGCATGAGATAGGACATATACAGATATTACCTGTGCCCGGTCTAGCAAATAGATGATTAACAGGAAGATAGTGATAGTGATTACATTATTGGTTCAATCACATAACTATTTAGCTCACCTTCTTGTTTAGGATTTATATGTTGTTTTTTTTTATGATCATTTCTATTTCTTTATTGAGTTTCTCATAATCTTGTATTTTCCCTAATTTTCTTTTTTAACAGTCTACTTGATCAGAAAGACAAAAGAATAAAGGAATCAATACACAGGGTATTATGTATTGTGCATTTGATGCAGTAATAAAAACTGAGACTTAGAAAACACAAACAAGGGAAACACATACTGTGAGGGAATAAAACTGATGATTAAAATATTTAAATAGAAAATATTTTACAGCAGATGTCTCAACTTGGGAAAGTATTTGTTTTATAGACTAATGAATTCCAAAAGACCCAAACAGACACACCAAGAATGACCACGCTGAGATATATCATGATTTAAAATGTCAAAGGAAAAAAAATGTACATTAGAGTAAATGACATATTAAAAAATAAATTATAATTCTGAATATGATCTTACTTGATGTGACTTCATAAAAAAACTTAGAATAACTTCTGACTTATTATACATCTACTAAGATTTCTATGTTACCTAGATTGGGCACAGATCTTCTTTATACCCACTGCACCAGTGTGGGACAGTTAGAATTTAAAAGGAGACTGCCACTCTGGCTCCATTGAGACTATCATTTAAGGTTATAGGAAGGATCATACTGATTTGCCCTCACGCAGGATTGTGACACTTTCAGTATACAGAGATCGAGATACTCAGAATCACCCTGGTGCAGATAATAAATAAGAAGGACCTTGTGGGTACCATCTAGATTACATGAAACCCATGAAATTAAGATGTATTACTTTATACCAGCCCACTCTCTCTCCAGTGTTTTACATAAAAGATAATCTCATAATCTTTGAAGAAGGAATTAGTCCTTGGCAAAATCTTTTGTTTAGAAATGTAGTAGGGTGCAGGACCACCCTTCTATACTCTTCTACTATCTACAAGCTGTTTAGTGTTCTTTGTTGACAGGATCCTCCCTGTCAACAGTTAGGATTACTTTGGTGTATATAAGGAGGCTGATTTTAGGCACTGGCTCCCTTTTTGAGTAGTTCTCTTCTCTGGTAGGATCCTCTTTGGTGGGAGACTTGGGCTCTCCTGTATGGTCCAATTTCTGACCAGAGCTATTGCCGTGATAGAGCTTTTGTACTATTAAAAACCTTTTTTGGAACTGCACAGGACTCGTGAGTTTTCATCCATTCTCCCAGCGGCCTCGAAGGTAGAAGAGAATTTCTGTCCTTATATTGTCGGGGATCCCAGTGGCTCCCTGACATGAAACTAATCTAAAAAATATTTTTTGCAATGGGTACATACAAATCATTACATTGAATACTTACGGCAAGTGTGTTCAATGAAGCATACCTGAAAAAAAATGAACGTAGTAAATAGTAGAATAGAATTGCTATTTTGGGGCAATTATTACTAGAAGGAATATAAGAGAGAAAAACAGGGGACTTTCTATTAAAACTATGGAAATAGTTACTTTAAGAAATAATTTTCAAATCAAAGACCTATGAATGTTAGTCTGATAATGTTATACTTGAGTTCAGATAAGCTCTGTCAAAGGAAATACAAATCTTGGGGTTGGCATTGACTACATAGACATGCATCTATATATTTTGAGAATTCTTTGATTATTAAGGAAGAAAAACATTTAATTTGGGACCATAGTATAAAACGAAGAATAAAACATAAACTCTTTTAGTCTCATGGGGATTTCAAATATTGCAGTTGGTATTTTGTTTATTTCCGAAAGCCTGATTTTTTAAGCAAGGGAACTACTCTTGAATATTAAATTTATAAACTTTAATTAATACTACTTTTATTAAAAAAGAGCCTCAAAAACTTAATTATCAGCGTCTATAATATAGGCAAGTATATAAAAAAGCTGCATCTCCTTGCATTTTGACTCTAAGTATTGTTATTTATTTGCTTATATTTTTTTTGGAAACTTGCTTTTATTGTTTCAGGATAATTCAATTATCACATGTGCACGTGCTTGTGTGCCCACACACACACACACACACACACACATGCAAGCCTATAGTATAAACATACCAAAAGAAGTGAAATGTGTCCAATGATGCAAGATTTTGCCCTGTTAAGATCAGCTTACTTTTAAAATTAAATCAGATTTGTTCTAGTTGAAAAGATAGAAATGCTTTGAAGAGAAAAACAATCCTTCCTGTAATCTACACAGAGATTTTAATACAATTCTTTAGGGTCTAGGAGATTGTGAGGAATAGTTTTACAAAGTCAATAAAATATACAAACACACATAATATACCAGTAGAGGATAAATATATATATATATATATAAATATATATATATGTATGTATGTATATGTATATATCACTTATCACTTCTCTCCTGTTGTTCATCAATTTGCTTGAGCAGGCACCAATAACATCTCCATGTCCTATCACATGCATATATTATATATATGTATGTATGTATGTATATGTATATGCATATATCACTTATCACTTCTCTCCTGTTGTTCATCAATTTGCTTGAGCAGGCACCAATAACATCTCCATAAGTCCTGTCACATGCTAGTGTAGCCCAAGGTCATCTGCTTGCTCCAGGAACACGAAGAGCCTCAGACCATTCCTTCAAGTCATGGGAATGAGATATATTATTGTCACTGGTTATTGGCATAACAAATATGAAACAGGTAGCTTGCAAGGTTCTGCCATGCAGGTGATATACTCTCAGTAGAAGGCCCTCAGTCTATGTATTTAGTGATGAACCACAATGGGGAGAGATCAGCTTTTCTCTTGGGTGGAGCTCTGATGAGCTGTGGAGTTCGGATGTTGAAAATGGCAGCCCTCATGGTGTGGGAGTTCCTCTGGATTTTTGCAAGGCTCTATTGGGATGGCGGGCCAGAGCTAGAACTCACCTTCCCTCCTGGACCCCTCATGATCAGCTGAGCACAGGGAGCAGCTCTGCCCTGTGTTTCTGTGTCTTAAATTCGTGTATTAAACTGATACCTTACAACATATTATAAAATAAAGTCTGGTGTACATTAGAAAATTAATAAATACTCCCATTAAAAATATGAAGTAGGGGGCGGAGTGATACACCAGCAGGTACAGCGTTTGCCTTGCAAGTGGCCGGTCTGTGCTGGCCTGGGTTCGATCCCGGCATCCCATATGGTCCCCGAGCACCGCCAGGAGTAATTCCTGAGTGCAGAGCCAAGAGAAACCCCTGAGCATCGCGGGTGTGACCCCCAAAAAAAAAAAAAAAAAATGAAGTAAAGGGCCAGAGAGATAGTACATTGGATAGGAGCTTTGCCTTGCACTTGGCCAACCAAGTTCTATCCCCACCACCACAGTACCCTGAGCCCCAACAGAGAACCCTGAGAGCAGAGCCAGAGTCAACCCTGAGCATAGCTGGTGTGACCAAACCCACATATACACACGTGTGCATGCAAAACAAACTGATAATACTATAATTTTCATTAAAATAATATCAGAATATCCCATTGATAAAACTTTACTCTCCACAAAAAATAAAAGTTCTGTCCTGAAGAGATAGTTAACAAGTGGAGCACATGTCTTACATGCAGGAAGCAAAATTCGATCTGGGGCATGGATTGGTTCCCTGATTGCCGAGCTGGGATATATATCCTCTGATATATATATATATATATGTAAATATATATATATATATATATATATGTATATATATATCATGTATATGTATGTATCATCTCCTACTCAAAAGGAAATGTATGTGTGTATTGTTTCCTACTCAAAACGAAATAACTCTGCTCTGAAGTTCAGGAAATTATATCAATCTGTGTTATATCTTCATTTCAGCTGAGAACAAGTTGGAATTACTCAGAATATGACAAAACTATTTTCAAGGTCAAACTTATTTATTATAATTTCTTTTTATCAAAGTACTGAATGATTTGAGAATAAAATAAAATGGGATAATCTGTGGCTTCTTTATTAAGATATCTTTAGTTACCAACATTTATAATAGTAAGGTGTTATAATATTATTAATATTTATCAGACTGAATTTTTATAGTCTATTCCACGCATCATTTAAACACAGTCTTTTAATATTATTTTAAAAGTGTACCATGTTACAAGGGTGGGAACATGGCTGAATTCACCATGTGGTGACAGTTCTCTGATCATTTACAAATCCTAGTCTAGTGAGTTCAAATTTAACAAGTGGAGTAGTAAATAGAGAGATTCCTTTGAAAAGTGAAATCCCTGTAGAGTTGGATTTGTAAGAGTCTGAAGGAAATTTACATTTCAGCAAATTGCTCATTTCTACTTCCTACAGAGGCCTCTTTCAGAACAATTGAACTTTTTTAGAATTCTTTGCTTTAGTTCTTCAGTGGCCAAAATCCTGCTGCTAAAACACATTACCAGGACATTTTGAAAGGACATTCACACAGACCAAAGTCACTTTGTTAAATAGCACACTTATAATTCGGAGCTGTGGAAAAAAATCCTATGAATTTATTAAACATAGCTCAGTGCCTTAATAAATTTTAGCTTTGTTTTACATGGTTTGTAGTTTTAATTGGATATAACACTTTATTCCTGAACCTATAACACAAACAACATACATACAAACACACAAAAGCAAACACACAAAAACAAACACACACTCTCTCTGCACGCATATCATAAAGCATTGTCAAAATCATCTGATAATTGCATATTTGCAGTTATTTGGAGCATTATAAAACATAGACTTCAAGGTTACATTTTAGGCAACCTCTAGAAGCTAGATGCTATTATTATTTTTCATTTAGAATTTAAAAATCATGACCTTTTCTTCATGGAAAAGAGATTGGAGCATTACTAAAATGTATTGTCTATATAAGATAAAATACATATTAATTTGTGTGCAATAATCACTATTTTGTTCTAATTAACCCAGGGATGCAAGTACAAATTTTTTCTTACTATGGTCAAAATTTAAGTTCATTCTTTAACAATTTTTCATCCCAATTTACTGACCTGAAAAATATGTAATTTTATATCACTAAAATTGTTTTAAAAATAAAAACAAAAAAGTATCCTATCTACTAAATGTACTATAGCATAATCTTTGTGTACAAAAATATTAGATAAGTACAAAGAAGGTAGCTTGCTTCACTCCAACACATGAAAAAACTTTTTTTAGATTTATTGACTTTCTATATGCATATTTTACATTATGAATGAATCATTGCAATAGGAGATTTTTTATACTATTTTTGTAACTATTTATACCATATGATGTCATATTTAACTAAAACAATGCCTAGGTCAATGTCTTATGTTTTGCTGAAAACATTTTCTCTCTTCCATTTATTGCTCATGGACCACCATAGAAGTATGCAATTGTTCCAAAGGCAATTAAAATCTGTATCCACAAAAGGACCAGGAAATTGTTTTATGAAATCTTAATTTATAATGGATAAAATTTTGAACAAACCGAAGTCCACAATCAAAACTGGGCCAGCAAGATGTTACTAACAATAAAAATACATCAACTCCTCTTAAATGAAACAATATGAATGAATCCCAAATAGAAAACATGAACAAATAAACCAGATTCAGAAAAATTCAGAAACATATACTTTATAGTTTCATGTGTGAGATATGGTATAAGAATTAAAAAGATTGTTGTCTCAGTAACTGGGAAAACATAACTGGAAATAACAAAATCCTTTGTTGTGGAAATGTAGATATTTTCTCTTTCTGTAAGTGAAAAATATATACAGATTTTTGATGTATATCTATATATAGCTATATCTGCATCTATCTACCTATCTACCTACCTACCTACCGACCTATCTATCTATCTATCTATCTATCTATCTATCTATCTATCTATCTATCTATCTATCTATCTATCTATCTATCTATCTATCTATCTATCTATCTATCTATCTATCTATCTATCTATCTATCTATCTATCTATCTATCTATCTATCTACCTATCTAATCTATCTATGCATTGAAGCTTGATGGGTTCTCATTGGCTTTTATTAAATAAGATTCTGCTCCAAAGCACACAAAATGAATGAATAAATTAATTAGAGCTTGTTGGCTAGGGAGATATAATGATTTGTTCCCCAAATCTCATTTTGAAAACAAACTTCCAAAATGGCAGCATCATTAGTGATTTCCTTTGGTAGCCGATTAGGTCATGAGATGGATCCTCATGAATGAGAATTGGTAACTTTGAGAATAGATCCAATTTTTCTCCCTTGCCACTTCTGTATGGATAAAGCAAAAAAAGTGACATGTGAGTACAGAGGTCCTCCACAAACACCAAAGCAGTGGAGGCGAGACAGAGGACTTCCCAACCTTCAGATTCCCAGAAAGAGTTCACTGTTTATAAACTGTTAGAACCAGTTACAAATGGAAGCAACTTTGGAACCTGGAGAAGAAAGAGTGGAATAGTAGGTAGGGCATGCCAGTGTAAACACAACACTTCTATGAATAAGGTTAAAACTGTGGAACTCAGAAAAAAGTGAAAAGTCATAGAAAATGTTGATCTTATGAAGTTCCCAAGTAATAATACACTGTTGGAAGACCTAGAAGCTGATCTGCAATGCAGTTATGGACAACATTTTTGTCTTACAGGAACTAGAAGTCTTTCATACTATGCTACTTGGAATATCAACCTTGAAATGTTACCAGAGTTTTACACTCCCACTCATGTTTTCTCCTTGCCCCCAAACTCTAAATCTTCAAGGTAAAAAGACTCATTTTTTAAAATACTATTTCTTATGTTTTGAATAAGCCCATATGTATGATATATAGATATCACTCAAATGTACTAAAACGAGGCACCTAGGCTGTTACCAACATAGAACTGAGCATTAAATACAGGCAAAAAAACGCACATGATGGCTTCTAAGTGTATGTAGTGCAACCCACAATGTGTAAGAGAAGGAAAAGAGAGAGAGAGAGGGAGTGAGAAAAGAGATAAAGAACCTGCCATGTAGGCAGGCTATGGGAGGAGGGAGGGAATTGGGGACATTGGCAGTGGGAAATGGGCACTGGTGGAGGGCGGGGTGCTGGAACACTATGTGACCGAAACCTCCAAACATGAACAACGTTGTAATTGTATATCTCACGGTGGTATAATAAAATGTTTAAAACAAAAAACGAGGCACCGGGAGGGAAGGCGGGTTCTAGCCCTGGCCTGCCAACCCAGCAGAGCCTCGCAAGAAGCCAGAGGAACCCCCACTACATGAGGGCCACCATTTTCGACATCCAGCCTCCTCACTCATCAGAGCTCCACCCTACAAAAGAGCTGATCACAAAACCGGTTCATCAATAAATGTTGAAGATTAGAGGTGACTACAAGACTATCCCACCCACACAGCAGAGACTGGCAAGCTACCCATGTCATATATGATATGAAAAATACCAGTAACAATTATAGTCCTCATTCCCATGACCTGATGGAATGGTTTGAGGCTCTCTATGTTCCTGGAGCAAGCAGATGCCCTTGGGCTACACTAGCATGTGACAGGACATATGGAGATGTTGCTGGTGCCCAATCGAGCAAATCGATGATCAATGGGAAGACAAGTGATACAAGTGATACAAGTGACAGATATCACTCAAATGTACAATAGGCACTAAAAATAAGCAGCAATATTTTATATAGGTTATTTAGTAACATATATGCTAAGCAACATATAAAATTTAAGAGATTCTTGCAAAAACATATGGTAACTGAAATTGGCAACAGGAACCTGAAAGAGCCGCCTTGAATCTCAGTTCACACTACAGTTAGTCACAAAAACAAGGAGATTAGATCTCTAGATTTTCCTGGAGAAGTTCAAATAAGTGGAGTGCATGGCTCCCTGACATCAGGACCAGAGATAGATCCCTGGCAATATGTCTGCCCTCTGACCCATTATGGTTATCATTGCCCAAGCTAAGGCCTGGCACACGCAGCATAGTGTAGGATGCCTCTAACTAAATATCTAACTCTCCCAGCATAAAACAGGTACCAAAAAATCAAATACTCTATCATTACTGATTTCCCAAAGTGTAAACATACAAATGCCATTTTTGTTCTAACATGAAAACATACAATAACTGGGGCTGGTGTGATAGTGCAGCTGGGAGGGCAGGTTGCCTTGCATGCAGTCAACCTGGGTTTGATCCCGGTCATACCACATAGTCCCTCCCCAAGCACTGCCAGAGTAATTCTGATTGTAGAGCCAGGAGTAACCAACCCCTGAGCAAGGCTGGCGTGACCCTGCCAAAGCAATATATACATATATATACATATATGTTTATATCCATACATATATATGCATATATAATTAGACATTAATTATAAATATATATGTATTAATTATAAATATACATCAAATTAAACATTAATGCAAAGTGAATACATTATCCTCACAACTCTGTTATTTTAAACCTGACTTGTAAGGGTTAGGATCTAATCAAGTGGAGCATTTTAATTTTTTAATGTCTCGTTCAAGTGCCACCTAAACACCGTGTGATTTGGAATTAATTTGTAAGGCGTTTGATCTCATGTGTTAACTATAATAATCTGTATTTGGAGAGGAAGATTAAGAAGACATCTGAGACTTGACCAATATCAGGTTGACATTTGATAAAACTTGATGGTTCTCTGAGAATAACTTAAAAAATATGAAAGTAAAATGAAGAATATAATTGAGAGACGTCTCTTTCTTTTATATGGGAAGTGTTCACCTGTAGAGAGACAACCTAGTAATGATGTTTGCAGGCTTAGGGTGCTATTATGAATATATGTTAATGGGATGCTTTTCCTTTCACGGGATTGTTAGAGATATGCAAGGTGAAATATAGAAATATGTGACATGTAAACATTTCTTTGATTTTGTTTTGCTGGGTCTAGAGTAGTCTTAGCAAATAACAGGCAGTTCCTTCTATAGAGGTGTCTCATTGTTAAAGAATTTCACTTAAAATACTTATGTGTACAATTGATGACTTTAGATTATTAATATAGTAATTGTATTCATTGTTGCAGGACTCCTTTAAGGGCCGCTGCATTAGCACACTAAAGGGCCTAGGTGAGGTGCAGGGAGGGATTATCTAAGGACATTTAACACTCCCTGCTTTCCATAACAATGGGAGGAAGGTCTGAGTTGCAGGAGTATAAACCAGCCGGTTTTCACTCTCCCGGCTTCTTTGGGGGCTTTTGCTCGCTGTGAGCGGTTCGCCCTGCTTGGAAGTTTTTCTCCTTTACACGTGGTGGTCGCCATCTTGGCCTACACGTGGCTGGGGTTCTAGCCTGGAATCCTAAGCATCGGGTTTTTCCTTTTGCTGATTTGTATGCCTGAACCTGTGATAAGTAAAGCCTTTTTAAAACTGCATCGGATTCCTGAGTGTTCATCCATTCCTCGTCGGCTTTGGAGGTAGAAGGAAACTTCGCTTCCCGGCACTGTCGGGGACCCGGCGGAGCGCCCGACAGTATTCTTGTTTAGTTCAAGTACACCAATTAGTGGAAGCAGGGCTTATCAATTATTCATAAATTGAAAATATTCTTAAAATATTTTTACAGTGTTACAGTGATTAAACATTATGAGAATTTTAATATAACTTTAAAAATACTCAAAAGAGAAAAATGTAAAACCAAGTCATAGTGAATCAACCCTCTGGTACATTTCTAAAGGTATAGTTTTAATAAAGTATGTAGAGATTTAAACAACTAGTAGACATGGGCATTAATTATGATTGTAACAACTTATTTCAATTTTCCAATAAAAATACAATATTAAGCCTGAAATTTCTAGAAAATTGAAAAATTACACACTATTAAATATTATTTTACTTATCACAGGTAGGAGAAATCCAATATAAACTTTTACTCTGAGATTTGCCCTGATTTCGATTTTTAAGTCATTTTTTCCTCTGAAGCATTTCTATATCACCTAATTCTTTATAAATCAAAGCTCTATATCCTATTTATTTTTCTTTTGTTCTTTATTGAAATATATTTAGGCATTTTGATTTACACAGCTCTTCAAAACAGAGTAAAGCATTCAACTTTCCTATTCTAAACTCCCCATCAGTGCTTTTAAACAGATCACTTTAAAGGAGTAATAGAAAAGGCAGAGAACCACAGGTATAGTTAAAAGGGATGGAGGGCATACTTTGCATGCGGGAGTGTTGGGTTTGATCCCAGACACCACAAGCACTGCCCGGAGGAGCCCCCTAAGAAAATCTTTGGCTGAGGCACAAATAAATCAACAAAGAAATTAAATAGAAGAGGTTGAATTACAAAAATATACTCTGAAAGATACTGGAGATTGAGTGGCTGAGAAAGCAATTGCTAATAGACAAAAGCCTGGCATAAAGATACTTAATATGTAAGCATTCATTAGCTATGTATTGAGATGAGTCATTCTGTTATATAATATAGTGGATTTAATGTATTCCAAATATAAGAGGACTGATATATATTAAATTCAATTTTAATAATAGTTAACTGTTTTTTTATAAATAAATTAGTATTAAATGAAATACATAATTTGAACAGTTTTAAAAAAAGAATCTTTGTTAGGACATTAAAATTACTATTTTTAAGGCTTTTATATACTAATAGATCTAGTGCAATTAAATAAGATTCACTTAAAGATGTGTTAATAAATAAAAAATATAATTTTAAACAAACATATCCATATTTTTATTAGGTGACTACAACGGTATGCCACCCGCACAGCAAGCCTGGCAAGCTGCTCGTGTAGTATCTGATATGCCAAATACCAGTAGCATTTATATTAGGTCATTCCCGTGACCTAATATAATGGTTTGAGGCTCTCTATGTTCCTGGAGCAAGCAGATGCCTTTGGGTTCTACTAGCATGAGACAGGACATATGGAGAAATTACTGGTGCCCGCTCTAGCAAATAGATGATTAACGGGAAGATAGTGAAAGTGATCCATATTATTTTAGAAAAAAATAAAAGAACAAAAAATATTTTTTGTGAAGAAATAATTTTTTTCTTCACTTTGGACCATGGCCATAGTGTTCAGCTCTTTCTCTTAAATCTGCTCTCAGGAATTACTTCTGGCAGAACTAAGGACTCCAGTATAGGGTGCTGGGATCAACCCAGAGGGTGCTGCATGCAAAGCAAATGCCTTATCCTCTGTGCTCTCCTCCACACCCTAAAGAATTTTTTAAAAAAAAATATGAACTCTTTAGAACATTTTACAAGATTCTGTTAAAGCTAGAATCTTTTGTTTCATTAGGTAGTAAAATCTATAATGATTTAAAGGGTTCCTGTTGAAAAAAAAAGTGACATATAAAGCACTGCCTGCAAATTACATAGTGGAGCATCACTAATGGGCGTAGTCAGCATGTCACTTGCTAAGTTGTAAACTAAAACCAGTTGTCATTGATGACATACTTCAAACAAGTTAATTATGACTCAAATACATACATAAACATTTAAAGTTTTTACCTCCCCATATTTATAAGCAATATCATCAAATATTCTCATTCCATGTCAGAATAAAAACTGTTGTTTAAAACTCTTCTACGTACACATGACAACCTCTTAATGTGTGTATTGTAATCCACAATGTGGAAGGGAAGGAAAAGAGGAAGAGATAGAGAGAAAGAGAAAGAAATAAAGAGCCTGTCATAGGGGCAGGCTTGGGGAGGGGAGGGAAACAGGGACATTGGTGGTGGGAAATGGGCACTGGTGGAGGGATGGGTGCTGGAACACTGTATGACTGAAACCCAAATATGAACATTTTATGAACATCTTGGTAAATGTATATCTCATGGTAGTATAATAAAATATTAACAAAATAAAAATAAAAAACTAAAAAAAATTAAAATTCAAAAAAAAACTTCTACAGTTTTAATTTCTACATCTGTTTTGTTTGGGGGTAGACCTAAAAACAATGCAGTGGAGGTCTCTGGGTTATTTGCTGCAGTTTCAAGCTGACCTAGTCAAATACTTCACTGAAATATATGGTTCTGCTGCCCCAGAAATGCTCCGGAACTCAGATTTACACTCAGCAGTGCTCAGTGGTTCATGCAGTGCTGGGATTGATGTCGGGCTTCATGTCTCCAAGTCATGTGGTGCAGTGCGTTTAGCTCTTCCTCAGCTCTATTACACGTCATTTAGCTATGTATGTGGTCTAAGTAATATCACTTCTCTTGTATCACTTGTCTTCCGTTGTTTATCGATTTGCTCGAGCGGACACCAGTAGCATCTCTATACGTCCTGTCACATGCTAGTGGAGCCCAACAGCATCTGCTTTTTCCAGGAACACGAAGTGCCTCAAGCTATCCATTCTGGTTATGAGAATGAGGTCTATAATTGTTATTGATTTTTGGCATATCAACTACGACACCGGTAACTTGCCAGGCTCTGCTGTGGAGGTGGAATACTCTCAGTAGTAGGCTCTCAGTTCATGCATTTACTGATGAACCACACTTCAATGCAAAGCGGCCACATGCAACTGGGAGAGATCGAATTTTCACTGGGGTTGGGTTGAAAACCTAAGTGAAAACACTCTGAGAAGTTGTGGAGTCCAGATGATGAAAATGGTTGCCCTCATGGTGCAGGGGGTTCCTCTGGCTTCTTGTGAGGCTCTATTGGAATGGTGCGCCAGGGCTAGAACCCGCCTTCCCTCCCAGGCGCCTCATGATCAGCCGACCACAGGGAGAGCTGGTAGCAGATCTGCCCCGTGTTTCTGTGCCTCTGGTTCAAGCATACCTGGACTTGAAATAGGCTTTGCTGTAGGGTGGGACTCTGACAAGTAGGGTTCGAGATGAGCTTTTCTTTTGGGTGGAGCTCTGACAAGTTGTGGAGTCTAGATTTTGAAAACAACTGCCCTCATGGTACAGGGTTCCTCTAGCTTCTTGCGAAGCTGTATTGGGATGGTGGGGTAGGGCTAAAACCTGCCTTCCCTCCCGGGATGCCTCATGATCAGTAGAGCACAGGGTGAGCCGGTAGCAGCTCTGCTCCATATATCTGTGTCCTCCTCTGTGATCCCCCTAAGTTATATACAGGTAATAAAGTTCTGTTCATAAAAGATACGTTAGGATATGATGGGTATATTACTAATTATATAACTTAATCAGTAGTGTAAAAATTATAAATAATACTTATTTGAAGGCATCAAGTTCTCATATAAATAATTATTATTCTCTGTATTTGATTGCTATAAATATTCACAACTTAAAAAAATATAAGGCACACTACAGAAAGGCTTATGTTTGAAACTTTACAGTAACCACTTAATAGAAAAATATGTAAAAATTAAAGAAATCAAAACTGTGAATTCCTAGTGATCCCATTTATGTGTTAATAAAATGCATTCAATGATCAGTACTAGACACATGTTTTATATCTAAATTATTTTGTATTTTTTGTGTCTAGCATAGTTTTATTTTATGATTTTTTGTTGCTAGGGCTTTTACTAATCATTCTGCCTTCAAAATTGGGGGAAATTATAACTTGTTTGAAAATTTCATCCTAAATATTAATCAACAACAAAAAAATTACGTGTGTTTTGAAGTCATACCCAGTAGTGCTTGGTGTTTACTACTGATTCAGGAGTCAGGCTTTCAAGCAGGCTCCAGGAGATTCTGTAAGGAGCTAGGGATTGGATTCATGTCCAAAACAGAAAGTATAGTAGATTACTATTGAGGATGTTAGCATAATTTGAGTTACCTTCATACAAGGACCAAATTATATTTTAGCTTATAATTTTATAAGTTCATTATTATATGTAAACAACTTTCAATATTTTCATGTCTATAAATTACTGTACATACACATTTGTATAAAATATGTATGCATTTATACATGTATAAGAAATAACTATTACATTATTTTACAATATAAGTTATAATAAGATATAGACTACCTTATACCATTCATATTTCATATATAAATGTATATATAATAATATACTAACCAAACAATGAAGTTTTTAGAGAAGGAGATGGGTTAAAAGACAGAAAGGATACTATTATTTTCTTATCACTTGATCACTTGGTCACTTGACATTCTCTTATTTGTCGATTTGCTTGAGCAGTTACCAGTAATATTTCTATTTGTCCCTGTCAGGTGCCAGTGTAGCCCAAGGGCATCTTCTTGTTTCAGGAATACATGCTTAATGGGCAAGATTTTACTTTGTAAAATCTTACTTACTAAATTTTTACTTACAAAGTAAAAATTTTACTTTGTAAAATCTTTACTTAATGGGCAAGATTCTATTTTGTAATTCAAAATCTCAGTATTGAAATACTTTCCATTATTGTTGCTTTGAAATGCTACAGAGATTCTGAAGAAGAGAAGCACTTTTTTCCCACCAGCCCTCCTCTTTCCTTAAGCATCTGTTTACACTTTCTCATTTCTGCTCCCAACTCATTTTGCAACTTGAGTTATTCTATATCATGTTTTTCAAAAATCACTTAAACCCTAGGAAGCAAGTTTTTATGTCAAATAGCATTTGAATATTTAACAATGTTATTTAATAAAGCGCAACAAAAATTTTTATAATGAGATACATATATTATTTATAATAGATAACCTATAAAACATTTATTATTATCCAATATATAACTATATATTAAGGTTACGCACCCTTAATATAAAATATGTGCATTTAGCATATTGATATTTACTATTTGATACTTTTCAACTCTCTATACTCCTTAGTGTAAATTTTCTTCCCCTTAAGAAATCACTGTGATAGTAAGACATAGAATGAAGATGACATTTTTATGTCCAGACTTGCCATTGTCTTTACAAAGAACAGTGGAACATTCGTTTATTGATAGTAGGAAACATCTGAATTAGGAGGGTGACTAGTAATTTAAGTCAGACTCATTTTTACTTAGTAAAAAAAAAATCTAGTTATTTTGCAGAAGATGTTTGGATGTGGGTGCATACAGGAAATGGACAAATTGGTCATGTAAGTAGACCAGGTCAAAATCTTACTGAGACTATGACTGCGCATTGTAGTTCCACTAACCTTTAAAACTCTGTTGTGCAGCTGACCACAGCAGAGCTTATCTGAACGTAATTCATCATTCAAATGTTGTAGTGATCAAGCTCATCATGCCAACTTCTGCTTATTATTTGGTTTCTTACAGTGTTTGGCTTTAAAGAAATATGCTAATCATGCTACTTCGTTTTCTGGTCTGTCAAACAATTATATTTCTCTAGACAAAGAAATAAATTGATATGAGAATTGTGCACATCAGTATTCTGAACTTGCATAAAATGAGTACACTTTTGAGAGCAGGTCCTTCTTGTCTTAAATCATACTGAGCCATTAGGAATGGTATAAAGATAAAATCGCTAAAGTAATGCCCTGAATACCTCTTTATAAATAATCATTTGAACTTTTCATAGTACTCATTCTCTGCATTATTAATCTTGCCTACCACTATGATAATATTAATGAAATATAGAAGTTTCTGCAATTAGCTTTTGCAATAAATATTATATTTAAACAGGATGTTTTTCCAATGATTTACTTAATAATAAGTATGTTAAATGTCTACTATAGATGGGGTATTTCATAAAAAGAATGACCTTAGACATTGAAATTTGCCTATAAGAAAGTTAGTCTACCTGTTAGAGATCTAGGCAAAACATTATAATGATAACATAAGAAGTAGGTCAAAGTAGGTAAAGGAGACTGTCTTCACTGTCTTCCCGTAGATCATGGATTTGCTCAAGCGGGCACCACTAACATCTCAATACATCCTGTCACATGCAAGATAGCCCAGGGCATCTGCCTGCTCCAGGAATATAAAGAGCCTCAAACCATTCCATCAGGTCATGGGAATGAGGTCTATAACTGTTACTGGTATTTGGCATGTCAAATATGACACAGGTAGCTTGCAGGTTCTGCCGTGTGGGTGGGATACTATTTAGGATGTGAATCCCAAATCTATCTCCATAGTCCTTTGCCAAGGCATTACTATTAATGCCAAGGCATAATTATTAATAAATAGTTACTTAAAACTAAGAACACTGGAAGATCACAGTACTTCCCCTCAATTAAAAGCACGTTAGTTTCTCTATTTAAAGGTGAAAATGGGACCGGAGAGATAGTCCATGGGCATGCGGTTTACCCAGGTTTAGTCCCAGGCATCCTATATGGTTCCCTGAACAGCACCAGAAGTAATTCCTAAGTGCAGAGCCAGGAGTAACCCCTGAGCACGAGTAACCTATGCCGTGTGTGACACCCCCCCAAAAATAATAAAATAAAAATGAAAGTGAAAATGGGAGCTGAAATTATACTCAGAGAAATAATTAAAGAAATCCAAAAATGTAAAAATATTTGTGTATCATGAAAATAGCTTAGAGTTGATTTAAGACAGTGGAACACTTTGTCTTATTATAGTAGAATTTAGGGGCTGGAGTGATACTCTATAGGGTAGAACATTTGCCTTGCATGCAGTCAACAGAGGTTTGATCCCGGCATCCCATATTGTCCCCCTGAGCACCACCAGGAGTAATTCCTGAGTGGAGAAAGCCAGGAATAACCCCTGAGTGTTGCCAGGTGAGATCTCAAAAGCAAAATAAAATATATGCACATATATAAGCACATGTGTGTGTGTGTGTGTGTATTTCCTTGTCAAGACCGGAAGGAACTGTTGCAGGACTCCTTTAAGGGCCGCTGTATTTGGCTCAAAACATTAGCACAGTAAAGGCCCTAGGTGAGATGCAGGGAGGGATTACCTAAGGGCATTGGACCCTCCCTGCTTTCCATAACAATGGGAGGAAGGTCTGAGTTGCAGGGGTATAAACTAGCCGGTTTTCACTCTCTGGCGCTTCTCTGGGGGCTGTTGCTCGCTGTGAGCGGTCGCCATGCTTGGAAGTTTTCTTCTCCTTTCACAAAGCTTTTTACACGTGGTGGTCGCATCTTGACCTACACATGGCTGGGGTTCTAGCCTGGAATCCTAAGCATCGGGCTTGTCCTTTTGCTGATTTGTATGCCTGAACCTGTGATAAGTAAAGCCTTTTAAAACTGCATCGGATTCCTGAGTTTTCATCCGTTCCTCGCCGGCTCGGAGGTAGAAGGGAACTTCGCTTCCCGGCACTATCAGGGACCCCGGCGAAGCGCCCCGACATTTGGCGTCCCTGGGTGGGCACCACGAACATCGTCTGGTCTAATTATCATCGGACAGAGATCATATGCCTCCGAACCGTGAGTAAAATGATGGATATCTCATGGTATAGATACATTGTATCTTTTATTGGCTCATAACCATACATAGCCCAGTCTATAAAGTTCCTTTCTGAGAACTACTCTATCTTTTCACAAATCATCTGGGTCCTTGCGATTTTTAAACTGTACCTTTGTGTAAGGACAATGTTTAATAGAGAGAGGGAAGAAAGTAATAAATTGAATGCAATCTTAAGGGACTAGGTTTACTCAGTGATTAAAGAAATAAGTGAGGATCATAAAACTACAGGTAGATTGGTCTTAAGGCTTGAGGACAGAATTATTAAACAGAGTTTAAAATTTGAAAAGAAATTAGAAGAACAGGAAAGTAAAATTATTAAACAGGATTTAAAATTTGAGGAAAAATGAGAAGATAGTGATAGTGATAGATAGTGATATACACAAATCACTATCATATCCCTATCACTATCTTCCCGTTAATCATCTATTTGCTAGAGCAGGCACCAGTAATATCTCCATATGTCCTGTCTCATGCTAGCAGAACCCAAAGGCATCCACTTGCTCCAGGAACATAAAGAGCCTCAAACCATTATATTAGGTCACGGGAATGACCTAATATAAATGTTACTGGTGTAAGGGTTGGCCACCCGATGGGGTGACTGACTGGGAGTCTAGGAACGCCGCACCTACCAAGGAAAACTCTGAGAGACCAAGTCCTATGCAAAAGCAAGGGTTTTATTAATAAGCGAGTATACTCGGGCTCATAGCGTGACCCCAAACGGTCAGTGGCTAAGAGCCCCGAGCCCTTCCAGGGACGATCTTTTAAGGAATAATTCCCGCGCTACAGAAAAGCCCGCGCATAACTATCCAATAGGTTTAAAATATTACATCAAGGTCTGCGCGCAGGCAGCCAATCACTCTGCACCAGGTAACCATTACCCACCAGTCAGGTATCGTACCAAATACAGAGGGGGACATCAGACGCGACCTCTCGGGAATGTTTGCCTTGTAGCCCTCCCTGGAATTATTTGCTTAAGGCCCTTCCTGCTGTGCTCTTGTCGAACTATCATTTTATCAGTTACTTTCGGTTGAGCCATTATTTTATCAGTTACCTCTGGCATTTTACCAGCTATCTCTGGTTCCTGTCTTTGTGTTCTGTGGGTGAGGGGCCATTCTTTCATTCCCCCTTTTCTTATGGGGGTTCTCTAATCCTAGAGACCATTAGAGACCTTTACACCGTAGGGCCTGATGCTGTTGCCTGAGTACTAACAACTTGACTTTACCCACCCGGTTTCTGATGAACGCAAGTAGCCTATTAAGAAGGCAAGGCCCAACTGTCAAAATTAATAAGAACATGATGAGGGGCCCAGCTAGGGCTGAAAGCAAGTTAGTTAGTCAGGGGACTGCGCAAACCAAGACTTAACCACTCTCTGTGCGCTTCCTTCACTATTCCAGAGTGGTCTGCGTAGAAGCAGCACTTTTTTTTTTTTTTACACTAGGTTGCTTCACTGCCATGGGGCCGTTTTCTGTAAGAGATTTCACCGCCTTATATTTTTAAGGGAAAATGGGTGAAGGTCCATCTTCTGGAGCTGCTTCATGCTGACAAAGGGACTGTAGACCCTGCCTGTGCAAGGGGTGAAATCTTCAAATGGGTCCCATGCAATGCAATGAATGGATCAGATTTTCTGAAGTTATTATTATCTGCAAGAAAAGATCAGATCAATTAGGCTAAGAACATTACTTAGAAATGATTAGGCCCTGGAGGAGTAAAAAGTCCCTCTTTGCCCTAGTGAGGGCAGAATACTTTGCTGTTTTAGAAAACACAGTGTTAAGGTAACACAAAATTGAAGCAAACATTTTGTGTCCAGATTTTTTTTTTATAGAAACACCAAGTCACCTCTCTGGCTTTTTGTACAACATAGAAAAGCCTTGCCCCTCTTACTGAATGTGTTAGAACCAATAGATGACTATATGCTGATCATCTGAATTTTTTGCACAAAGTCAAACTGTCGATTCTTAAGATTTATGACACATAAAACACAGTTCTGAGTTACTCTAAACTGCCCTGTTTTGTCCCTTCCCATGGACAATTGTTATTCCCTAATGTTACTGGTATTGGTACCATGATGGCTTAAGAATTAAAAACTTTTAAAATCCTTATGAATCTTAGAATCTTCAAATGACTGTGTACTTATAGAACTAAGAATAAACATCCAACCAATTTGGATGCTAACTTGAAAACCCTTGGCCTATTAGCAAACTTAAGCAACTGGATTAGCCATGGGGTTACCTTTTAAATCAAGCCTATTTGGATACATTTATTCAATTACCTTTCTGTAGATTTAGAATCTGATCTTTACAAAAGTTATAGAAATATGGTTTTCTCTCCACCTTTACTTTAAATTTGTCAAATGACTTAATAAACCTGACTGGTTCTTTTGCATAAACACAGCAAGACTGGAGAACTCTCCACTTAGGGTACCCGTTACTACTAAGAAGTCCTGGGAATTGGCTGAGACAGAGCATGCCAACACCAATCATGGTATTTTAATGTCTCTACCTGTCACGTCAGGGCTACTCCAGGCTTGGCCATGAAGATCAGGTTCCATGATGAGCTACAGGTGACCTCGGGCCTCTTCCACTGGGTTGAGCAGAGCGTGACAACATCCCTCTTTGGGGCTGAAGCCATTCCCTTCTGCAGCAGCTGTCCTTGTTGCATGGCCCAGGCAGTTGTCAGTCACCACAGATTGGCAGATTCCTTGTTCTTCACAGCAGAGATGATTTTCGGTTCTTCCTTCAGCCGGCCTGCCTCTAGGGTCTCCCTGAGGTTTGTAGGGTACTTGCAGCTGTACCTGTTAACTACATGCTTCTGTCATTTAGACCAATCCCTTTGACTTCTATTTTACCTGGAAGAGGGCCTTGGGGTCCCCATACTGCCTTTCCTGTCTGCAAGAGGGCTAGGCCCTATTACAGAGAGGAAATATTTTGTTTGAGTTTATGCAAACCAACACAGTGCCGTAAACCATTAAAAACATACTGAAGGTGTAAAGAGAGAAAAGCATATATTACATTTTACTTACAATGAAGTGCAATACACCAATTTGCTGTTGGAACTGCTTAAAAGAAGCATAAAGTCCTGTTGAAATAGAGCAGACAGTTTAACAGTATCCTGTGTGACTTATTTAATTTCATGTCAAAACCCTAATTACTAATTTTTAGGAGCACTGTAACAGGAGTCCATACCATTTGTCTAATGTCTTTTCCATAGATCTTACCAAAAAGGTACTAGAACAATTCTTCAGAAAAGAGTTTCATAGTTTGTTTACTCAACATTCTCCGACCTTCTACACATTCCTTTACATTTATTCTGTCCTGTAACTTTTCTGTAAAAACAAGCCTTCACTTTAACAGAATTCCTTTCTTTTTCCCACAGACATTTCCATTCATTATCTTTCTGTTACTTAAAATGTATTATCTAGACTTCTTATAGTTACACCCTAAAGGTATTAGCTTCCTTATTTTACAGAGCTCAATACAAATTAATTTTCCAAATTTGGAAACAGGTTGCTAATTATTATTTCATCTAGCATAGCAAAAACTACTTTAAAACATTAAATCAGTTCCATACATATTCAAGAGGCTGACACACTCACAAAGTTCTTTTAAATTTATGCTTGGCAAAGGTTTACTTTATATTAGAAATTATCCAGAAAACATTTAAAATTTTATTTTTAGAATTCCAGTTTTTAGGATCGCAAACAATGCAAAAGTTAAAATACCCAAAAGATTACTACCTAGTAACAATAAAGATTTTACACTTGTGAATAACTAAGACTTTCAATTTAAGACTAGGTCGATACCTGATGACAAAGCTTACATATATTAAAGCTATCTCAATAATAACACATACTGGGCAGATTAGAAACAAAGCCTGAAAAAAAGAAATACTGATTGCTGTTATTTACTTTTTTCTATTTTAATTTTTATGTTCAGAGGCCACTAAATTTAAACAAACATTTCTAGCTTCTTGAATGTTAAAGAGATTTCCCCTTTTTTTTTTCTCTTCAACAAGGGCTACTCTGGAATTCTACCAGATTTATTAGGCTGAGGTGATTACCCTATTGCAGAAATAAAACGAATATGTACCAACATAAAAAACATTTGAATTACCAATTTTTCATGAAACACAAGACCTTTTTTTTGATTTAATTGCAACGGCTTTTGTACCTTAGTTAATTTTTAAAAGCGGCCAAATTTCTTATTAGAATTTAACCTAAACTTATGAGGTAAAGCTCTGCACTATCTCGCAAAGTTCTTATCTCTTTGCTGACTCTGGCTCTAGCTCCCACCCTCTCTAAACAGCACAAGTTCTGGAGCTGAGAGAATTTCAGGGATCAGGAACACTTAAAGATTTTACAATTAGACCTTTTAATTTTTTACCATAAGATTTAGATTGAACATGTCATTTTTTTTTTTCCTGCTCAATACTCAGTTTGGAACACATTGCCTATCCCTGGCTCAGCAATTTGCTCTTGATTTCAAGTTGGTTTCATTTAGCACTTCAACGTTTTACACAGACAAGACAACTGCAAACAATTGATGGCCACCACACACGCACGTGCACACACACACACACATATACAGTTGATCGATTGATCTTTAGTTATGATTTGACCCTTTTGGAAGGGTAGAGGAAACTGAGAGACTGAGAAAGGAAGGGCAGTCCCCCAGGGCAAATAGCCCTGCTCCACCAGTTTGGACCTCGCCCTGGCCTGGTTCTGTCCCCTGTCGGGTTTTTTTTTTTTTTTTTCGTGAAGCATGGGTCAAGAAAGCGCTTTTGTTGAAAAAGCAGCCACCTAGGTTATGGCCGAATTAAGTTGTAAACTTTATGCCACTATTTTTAGCTTTCCTAGTTTCTAATTTCTAGTTACAAGTTCTGAATGCACCTTAGTGACTTTTGCTAGCTAGAGGCATAGTAAAGAAAGTTAAAATTAGTTACGATATCCAGTCTCTGGAGATAGATGTTAGTGAGGACAGGTTAGGCTGTAAAAACCTGTAAATTGAATTACTGCATTAATACCCTTTTGAAATGAATCACCACATTCGTGCCTCCTTTGGTTTGATCATTCTGTACTGGACCTGTTAAGGAAAAACTGCTGTTAAGCCTATCGGGTAATTAAGGTTAGCGGCCAGTGCTCATCTGCGCAGGTCCTGTTGTGCTACCGCTTTTTGCGTGCAACAGTTGGATAAAGTTATTGGTTATTTCAGATGAACTTAAGGCAAAGGTTAGAAATCGAACTTCCTTTATAAACTTGAAATATCTTTTCAAAACGTCCCTAGCTGTTGCTTGCATTACTGAAGCTTATTGAGAAGGGTGCTCGGACCTTCACTCTGCCAGCTTCTTTCTTAGCCACTTCCCTTAGGGAAACTCTTGGGCGGGTCTAGCAGGTTTGGAATGATGAGAGGCTCAGCTTTGAGTGCATCCTGCTGGGCCGGATTCTGGGGTAGAGATAGATGGATGCCTGAGCTCTCTTCTTTAGGAAGCCTAGAACCATGAGGTAAAGCCTGAGCTGCCTGAAGTGACCCTAGGAGTGGAGGGGGCTCCTTAACAGCAGCAGTAGCCCTCGCCTCCTAGAAAGCTTTTTGCAAGCTCCACAGGTGGCAGCGGAGTTGGAGGCTAGACTGAAGCCTTAGGTTTCTGCCTGTGCAGTTGGTGTGGGGTTCTATCCTGGTTCCCTTACTTCTGAGACACACATGCAGCAAACAATAATGCAAGTTGCCATTTACTGGCCATTTTCCCGTGTTCTAGCCGGTATTTAGGCCAAGTGTTGTTGCAAAGGTCCTTAAGACGCCGGAGGTTCACTGTTTTAACAAGCAACCCAAGGGGGACCCTAACCCCTCCCATACTGGCCACTCCAGAGGGACTCTAACCCCTCACATGCTGGCCACTAATTCAGAGAATCATTACGCTCTGGACGTCTCGATCAGTGATCTCCACATTACTACAGGTGTCCCTGGGGCCCTCCCGGGTGCATCCACCACGACCACAACCTGTGTGTGGAACTGGACCCTAACCTGCCATGGGCTTCTAAGAGATGGGGAGAAGAAAAAGTTCTGTCTTGCTTGCTTGCTACCTTCTGTGGCCTTGCTGATGTTTGCTGCATCTCTTACTAGATTCTGCCTTTCTGTCTTGGTGAGAGGTTTTCCTTCCTTCCTAGCCTTTTACCCTTTTTTTTCTTTGCCTGGGGCAAAAGCTGCTAGAGACCTTGTTTACGTTCTAATTGACCTCCAGGTGTGCTCTAGCCATTTCTCTCACTAGTAAGGGGAGAAAGGGAAAAGGACTGCTGAAATATGGTCTCCTAGAATCTTTCACTAGTGAGTTTCCTCCCATTTCTTCCATGCAAGCTCCACAGATGGCCTTGAGACAGACAAAGGAGGGGGTACCAATTTACAGAGACCATTCAGTTGCTTGTCTACCGGTGAAGAACTTAGCCGTAGTGGACTCAGCAGTTGTGACTTGCGGCCGACCACTAGTTCAGCGCCACCATAGACCATATGTTCTTCCTAGCAGACAGCCCACTCGGGCTCCAGAACCTTTGTGGGACCTTAAGGGTACAGGTCGTGGAGCCACAGACTCACGCCAGCCCCCAGGGTGCTCATACACACACTCACTCACACAGAGGTTATAACATTCCTCCCCTGTTCCCCCTAGAGATTTCCGAGGGAGCAGCATACCTTCTTTGCAGATTTTCACTGATTATCTTCTTCTGGTGGAACTCCTCGCAGCCACTCACTGCAATGTTCTGCTGCAGTAGCCAAAATACCTCACTGGTAGCTTATGTGAGGCGGGAAGGGGAGAGAAATGCAATTCCTTGGGGTACATGATGTCAATAACCAAACATACACAGGTCACAATTACAAATAGGACAGAGATTACTTCACACAGTTTCACACTCTCTTCAATCAAGCGGACCGGTCCTCCTTTCACTCAGACTCACCCCACACTCACCACTCTCACAATCCGGATTTGGAATTTTTTGTTCGAACAGGTTTTCTTAGACTGCTGTGATGAGCTCAAGAGAATTCTCGGTGTTGGGCGCCAACCTGCTGTTTCTGGGTTACAAACCTAGGTCTTCTCAGGACTCACCCTGAGGCCGGGACTCGAACCCGGACTTTTCTCACTCTCGACTTGGAAGGAGGAAGGAGGCGTTCGTGTCTCCTTCCCCCAGACGGAGTCGGCCATTCTGCTGAATAAAGGTCAGAGAAAGAGGAGTAGAAGGAGTCTGCCCCATGGCCAGTGAGGCAGGAGAGAGAAATTCAGGGTACAGTAAGAAAGTCAGAAGAGACAGAAGAACACTGAACTACAATAACACACCTAAATGAGTTTTCCACAGACACGACAGAGGCAAGGGTCTAGGGAGTTGATTTGAGCTTGGTAAAAACCTGACAGTTTCACTAACAACCTGGGAGGAAAGACACCGCTTTTCTCCCGCCAGACCTGGGAGGAAAGACACCTATTTCCTCCTTCCAGACCTGGGAGGAAACGACACCGCTTTTCTCCCGCCAAACCTGGGAGGAAGCGAAACCGTTTTCCTCCCGCCAGACCTGGGAGGAAGCGAAACCGTTTTCCTCCCGCCAGACCTGGGAGGAAAGCGAAACCGTTTTCCTCCCGCCAGACCCTGGGAGGAAGCGAAACCGTTTTCCTCCCGCCAGACCTGGGAGGACGCTGCAGCACCTTCCTCCCGCCAGACGGAGAGAGTCCGGGTATCCCGGATGTCCACCACCACTGGGGCGTCCCCCAGGGCTGTGACCTGTGGTTTTAGGACACGTCTGTCCACCACAGTCGGGGAGAGAGTGGGCAAGGCTCACGCCCTACCGACCCCTCGATCCGACAGTCACTACAGAAGCCGGCACCCAGAATCAGACTTAGGACGTCCACTTACCCAGGATGGTCTTGTCAGGGTGCTTCGAGGCAGGTGGGGTCCTTGGCTCCCGGATCCCGGACGAGCCCCCAAATGTAAGGGTTGGCCACCCGATGGGGTGACTGACTGGGAGCCTAGGAGCGCCGCACCTACCAAGGAAAACTCTGAGAGACCAAGTCCTATGCAAAAAGCAAGGGTTTTATTAATAAGCGAGTATACTCGGGCTCATAAGCGTGACCCCAAGCGGTCAGTGGCTAAGAGCCCCGAGCCCTTCCAGGGACGATCTTTTAAGGAATAATTCCGCGCTACAGAAAAGCCAGCGCATAACTATCCAATAGGTTTAAAAATATTACATCAAGGTCTGCGGCGCAGGCAGCCAATCACTCTGCACCAGGTAACCATTACCCACCAGTCAGGTATCGTACCAAATACAGAGGGGGACATCAGGCCGCGACCTCTCGGGAATGTTTGCCTTGTAGCCCTCCCTGGAATTATTTGCTTAAGGCCCTTCCTGCTGTGCTCTTGTCGAACTATCATTTTATCAGTTACTTTCGGTTGAGCCATTATTTTATCAGTTACCTCTGGCATTTTACCAGCTATCTCTGGTTCCTGTCTTTGTGTTCTGTGGGTGAGGGGCCATTCTTTCACTGGTATTTGGCATATCAAATGCTACACGAGCAGCTTGCCAGGCTTGCCGTGCGGTGGCATACTGTTGTAGTCACCTCTAAATAAAGCATTTTGTTGATGAATCGCAAGGCCGCTAGCAGCTGCACGAGCCAGGCTGTGATAATCTGGTCTGCTGGGTGGAGTTGTGTCAAGAGGGAAGTCGGATGTGGAAAATGGTGGGCCCCATGAAGTAGGGGAGGGTGGTCTGGCTTCTTGTGAGGTGCTGGGGTAGCAGGCCAGGGCTAGAACCCGGCATGTCTCCCAGGTGCCTCATGAGCAGCTGGGCACAGGGAGAGCAAGTAGCAGCTCTGCCCCCATGTCTGAGAGTCTCTGGTTCAGCATACCTGTGCTGGATTGAAAAAAAAAAAAACTGCTGCAGGGTGGCTGTTGATGATCAGGGCTGTGATAGTCTGGTCTGCTGGGTGGAGTTGTGACAAGAGGGAAGTCGGATGTGGAAAATGGAGGGCCCCATGAAGTAGGGGAGGGTGGTCTGGCTTGTTGTGAGGTGCTGGGGTGGCAGGCCAGGGCTAGAACCTGGCATGCCTCCCAGGCGCCTCATATATAGTAGAATTTTTAACTTAAGTATTTACTAATAAAATCACGATAAATTAATCTATGAAGGCTTTGCCATTTAAAAATATGCAGTTTAAATAATAATTTCTGATCAAATAAACAACATAGTTAAATGGAAGAATAATAAAACAGTATGATATTTTAAGAATATGCACTCATTAAATCACTGTTACAAATTAGTTTTTCATTTATCTATAGATAATAAAGAAAAGAGATACATAGAGAGAAACAACTGTATCCTTGATTTTTAGATTAAATCTTATTAGAATCAAATTTTCTGCATAGATGTTTAGGGAATGAACCTGAGTTATAATGTAAAATGCGATTTGCTCTATGTGGGGCGGAGTGATAGAGCAGTGGTAAGAATGCTTGCCTTGCTCATAGCTGACCACGGTTAAATCCCTGGCATCCCATATGGTCCCCTGGCCCTTCCAGGAGTGATTCTGACTTAAGAGCCAGGAGTGACCTCTATGCACTTCCAAAAACAGAAACAAAATAAAACCAAAAAAAAAAAAACAACAATTAGATCTGTGAGTTGATGGAGCACTTATAAGTAGGTGATGATGCTCGAACAATAATGATAGTAGTGGTGGTGATGGAAGTTTTAGGGGCCACTTCCAGTAGAGTTCAAGAGGATGCAGAACCATTTGATTTATGGTAAAGTGTGAATTTAATTTGGTTCCTCTCAGCAAGAATAGTTATTCCTGAGTATTTTGTGTGCATACATAAGCTACGAGGGGAAATGATTTCAATCAGGTTGACTTTTCGTTGAAGGAACATTTTCCATTCTGCTAAAGTTCAACTGACATTGACTTTGCTGAACGACTGTGGGGAAATTGCCTTCAGAGCTTGATTTGGAAGAGCTACCTTCTTCTTAATGAAATGTTGGATTGTGAAAGTCACGGCGCAGAGTGTCGATTCTGTTCCTAAGTGACATTGTTGGAGCATAACACACATTTAGCTACCTCCCTGACACGGTGTCTATTTAACAAAGCAAAAATGATCTGACTATGATTGATGTTGCAGCTGCCCCTTCTCAGTGATGAGGAAAATAAGCTGAGTCAAAACAGAGCTGACTCCACCAGGACGCGCCTGTCTCCAGCGGTTCCCTCATTCCTCTTCATTTGGATATAAGGCTTTTCTTTGACCACATATCCCCCCAGTCTCCAATCTACTCACCATTGTGCTCACTTCTGCTTTCTTCTTTTCACTTTAAAATTACTTAAGAGGCATTATTGTGCTCTGGTCAGCTTTAGAGAACTAGCTTTTCATATGCTTTTAACCACATGCTGTCAAGGTCAAGGACACACCAGACCTTGGTGTTGAAAACCAGAGTCTTGCATAGAGTTAGTGAATTATTGACACTTCCATTGAATATCCTTCCAATTCCTGATACTCTGACTTGAGTTGTGTTTTTGTGTCAATGAAGTTCCCTGCCTTATATTTGTTTCAACATACAATAAAGCTGAAATCAAGCCCCTAAAACGAATGTGCTAAACCATGTTCACCTCTTTATCTTCATATATATGTATATATGTCACACACACATATATATATATGTATATATGTATATATTTGTGTGTGTATATATATACACACAACCCAGGTTTTCTTCCCTTGTAGACTATATATATAAGCATGTATATGTATATATGCCTATACATGTATATATATAGCATATATATATATATAGCAGATGAGACTATCACAGCCGGTTCGCCACGGCCGCTAGTGGCCTCGCGGTTCATCAATAATTGCTCTACTTATTTATTTTATTTTTTTTTTCTTTTTTGGGTCACACCCGGCAATGCTTAGGGGTTTCTCCTGCTACTGCACTCAGGAATTACTCCTGGTGGTGCTCTGGAGACCATATGGGATGCCAGGGATTGAACCCAGGCCAGCATGGGTCATTTGCATGCAAGGCAAACGCCCTACCCACTGGGCTATCGCTCCGGCCCAATAATTGCTCTATTTAGAGGTGACTACAACAGTATGCCACCTGCACGGCAAGCCTGGCAAGCTGCTTGTGTCGTATATGATATGCCAAATACCAGTAACATTTATATTAGGTCATTCCCATGACCTAATATAATGGTTTGAGCTCTTTATGTTCCTGGAGTAAGCGGATGCCTTTGGGTTCTCCTAGCATGAGACAGGACATATGGAGATATTACTGGTGCCTGCTCTAGCAAATAGATGATCAACGGGAAGATAGTGATAGTGATATAGCATATATAGCATATATCTATATCTATATCTATAAGCAGGTGCCCTTGGGCTCTACTTGCATGAGACAGGTCATATGGAGATGTTACTGGTGCCCGCTCGAGGCCAATCGATGATGAATGGGAAGACAGTGATACAGTGATATCTATATCTATATCTATATCTATCTCTATCTCTATATCTATATCTATATCTATATCTATGATATATATATCATAGATATAGATATATCATATCTATATCTATCTATATCATCTATATCTATATCTATGATATAGATATCATAGATAGATATAGATATAGATATAGATATAGATATAGATATAGATATAGATATAGATATAGATATAGATATAGATGTAGATATAGATATAGATATAGATATAGATGTAGATGTAGATATAGATATATGCTTTTTGGGTCACACCTGGCAATGCTTAGGGGTTACTCCTAGCTCTGTACTCAGGAATTACTTTTAGAGGTGCTCATGGGACCATATGGGATGCCAGGAATCGAACCCAGGTCAGCGGTGTGCAAAGCAAACACCCTATCCACTGTACTATCGCTTAGGCCCCTCATAATTTTTCCTTTAAATCAGGGTTAATAGAACAGAATATATCTAACTGACACAGAGGGCAACAAGGTTGCTAAAAACCCAAATCAGTCCTTATAGATAATACTTATTCATCACTAGGACAAGGCTCAGGGGTATCATAAGTTAACACTGTGGGAATTGGTAAAATACAATCCGAACAGAAATTAAAATAAGCATATGGTGACAAAAGAGGAACATTTATGGTACAGAGTCATATATATCACAATTATGTTTTCCTCTGACTTCAAGTCATTTAAATTCAGTAGAATAGCTAAGATGTGGGTTTGTTTTGCAGACTCTAGGGATGTGTACATCATATTCAAGTATGCACACTTGAAATGAGACTGTGAGAATTCTGTGTAAACTGAGCATTATACTCCAAACACTGAGTTTACAAACAATATTGAACATTATATATTGCCATACTCAGGAACAATATAAGTAAATACAAACTAAGAAAATGCAATATTTTCTCATATGGAATTTAAAGGTTAATGAGAAAGCAACATCTATACATTGAATTGACAATACAGGAAGAATTCCATAATTTTCAAAAATATCAAAAAATAAACACATTTTTATTTTGTAAGCCTTATTAAATCAGGCTTGTAAACTTACTCTGGTTCAAAAAAATAAACTGTTACTGGGACCAGAGTGATAGTACAGGAGGGAGGGTGTTTGATTTGCAGGTACCAACCTGGGTTTGATCCCTGGAATCACATGTGCTCCCCCAACACTGCCAAGGGTAATTTCTGAGTGCAGATTCAGGGGTAACTTCTGAGCATCACAGGATGTGGCCCCAAGAAGCAAAAATCAAAAGCAAACTGTTAGTTTCATGTGAAAACATTTCTAGCACCACCCTTTCCACCAAAGTATCTGCTTCTCTCCACCAGCGTTCCTCTCAACATCCCCATCCAGGAAAACTTATAGTACTTCTTGCTATAAATGCACAGAAGGTGAGTTATTCATAAAATGTTGGTAAGAAGACTAAAAGATAGTGGTAGAAAAGATGAGGTGCTTGACTTGTAAGTGGCTGATTTGGTTTAGATCTCCAGAACTCCAGATGGTCCACAGAGCACAAATCCACAGAGCTAGGAGTATGCCCTGATCACCATCTGGTATCGGCCACCGAATGCAAAAAGCCCCCAATACCCAAAAGTTGGTAAAAATGTAAATTCCTTTTTGATTTTAATGACTATTTAATTCATATATAATTCATATTATCTTAACACTTGCATTAGAAGCATAAAATTTAATATTTTTAGAATGTTTTTAGAATATTCACAGAATGCAGGGAGATTCATTCATTCTGCATTCTCCATTCTCCCTGCATTAACATACGCCTCAGAGACCTGGGCCCTATGAAAGCAGGATGAGAATGCTATTCTGGTCTCCCAAAGAGGAATTGAAAGAGCTATGCTTGGAATATCATGCCTCACTCAAGTGAGAGAAGGAATGCAGAGTTCCCACCTCCGTCGCTGTTCCAAAGTCAGGGACACTGTCTCGTTGCCAAGCATTGAAAATCAGATGGGCTGGACATGTAATGCGATTTGGAGATGACCACTCGACTAGAGCCATTACTGACTGGATCCCACGGGGTGTCAAAAGATCACATGGCCGCCCACCTATAAGATGATCAGACTTCTTCGTCAAGACCCTGAACTAACGGTTTGAGGCTCTTCGTATTCCTGAAGCAAGCAGATGTCATTGGGCTACACTGACACGTGATAGGGTCAAGTGGAAATGTTACTGGCTCCCACTTGAGGAAATCAATGAATAATGGGATGTCAAGTGATCAAGTGTTCAAGTGATTCACAGAATGTTCTGCAGTCATAACCATTATCTAATTCTCACACACTGTCTTCAGGCCAAAGTGAAACACACTACTCACTTTCAGTACCTCCTCCACACTCAGGTTTCCTTCCCCTGTTGACTTAAACCACTATTAATATTTCTGTCTCTAACCTAAAGGGAAATCAAGTTTTACTACATGACCTACTATTTCTGCTATGACTTAGAATAATGCCATTGGTAGTCATTATTCATGGTTAAATATTAAACTATTGCATGCATTTACTTCTTTTGACTTGTCCATTCATTAACTGATGGAAATTTGGATTATCCATGTCACTACTATACTGTAAAACTTTATGTAAAATGTCATGTCTATCTCATTATTTAAATTATTTGAATAGGATTGGGACATAGTTTAAATTATAGAACATTTGAGTCATAAGACTTTCAAAATCTCATTAGATAGCATAATTAATATATTATAGAAATTAAATACACCCACAATTACAATTCTACTCAATTCTACTAGCATCTCTATTAAATCAATCCCTGAAAATAAAAGCAACTGCTTAAGTATAATTATATGTATATACTTACAGTATCAAATGTATATTTAATGTGTTTCTATTTATAGGTGAATAATTGGAAAAACTGTGATTATTTATCAGTTTATGGAGTCATAAGTAAAATAGCTTTGTACATATTGCCATTTTACTTTGAGAAAAATAAGTTTAAAAATGTGTAAATTAAAAAATAAGGAAAACAATTATACTTTTCTTGAAAAGATTATGTCCAGAACTTGAAATATATAGATTGAAAATATTGAAAAGGAAAACTTAATATTTGACATAATATATGCATTTCTATTACTTTAGCTTTTCTGAACTTAAAAATAGCATTTCATTTGTTGAATATTTTTTTGTCTCAATATGTTATTCAGTGCTGAATCAGAAATGCTTTAGTAATTAAAGTCATTTTCCCAGAAGTGCTACTTTAATTAATAAACTGGTATATTTATTATAAATGAGTTCTGAAACTGAAAGCCAGGGAAATATTAAATTCAGATACCTGGAATCTATGTGGGAGAACGTTTTCTTTGATGTAGCTTCAAAAGTCTTTCATCCTCATGCTTCACTGACACTTAAAACAGTATCATAGTGGGAGTGGAAATATAAGTGACAGCTCTAATAAATTAAGAATATTCTTCACAGTCTACACCCCCTCATTCGGGGCTGTGAAATTTCACTTATTAAAATGTGTATTCTTCAAAGTTGAATGGGAGTCGTAGATTTTCTCTGAGCTTTCTCTGCTTTATAGATGAACTATGACAAAAACTCAATAGTTGAAGAAAGTTCCTGGACTTTCTCTTGAAACAGCATGAAATTTTACAGTATTTCTCTAAGATTGGGTCAAGCCTCTAATTGCCAAGTCAACTGTCTTCCACAATCCACCAGAAGTCTCAGAGGTCTAGAACAGTACATGGATGAGTTTTCTTTATAAGTTGTCAGTTTTGTACTTTCATTCTTAGAATTTAAGCTTTATAGATTAGAACAAAAGTTAAATTAAAAATTCACATTCAGGGTGAAAATATTGCCTTGTCTGAATAATTGTTTCTAGAGGAGTGATTCTCAAAGTGTAATTGAGGAAATCGATTAAATAGATTTCAACCTGCTTTAGAATACAAAACAATCATATATATATATATATATATATATATATATATACATACATACATACATACATACATACATACATGCATACATGCATACATATATAGAGCAATCCACACATCATGAGGTAGTCATTCTTAACATCCAAACTCCATAGTTCCTCAGAGCTCCACCCTAGAGAAAACCTGATATTTCCCCTTTTAGTTTCATGAGAAAATGCTTAAGATGAGAGCCTTCTACTGAGAGTATACCACCTACACAGCAGAGCCTGGAAAGCTACCCGTGTTTTATTTGATATGCCAAAACTTAGTAACAATTATAGACCTCAATTCCATGACCTGATGACTGGTTTGGGGCTCTTTCTGTCCCTGGAGCAAGCAGATGCCCTTAGGTTACATTTGCTTGCTTCAGGACATATGGAGATGTTACTGGTGCCCACTTGAGCAAATCGATGAACAACGGGAAGACAGTTATACAGTGATACAGATATATATGTCTGTCTGCATATATCTGTATATATATATATATATATATATATATATATATATATATGTGTGTGTGTGTGTGTGTGTGTGTGTGTGTGTGTGTGTATACATACATTTACTTATTTATATAACAAGTTTGAGAGTTTTTACGGTTCAGAAAAAGACATTGAGAAATTTGGAGTCTATAATTAACTCTTTCCTAAAATATTTTTCTTACATCATGAATGCAGGCATAACTATAATGATGTGTACTCAAGTTATGCAGCAGAAGAAAGGAAAAAAAATCTCTGTTTCTTACTAGATTTGTGAACAAAGTGTTGGAGAATTACTCTCTAAGTCCTGTGTTAAAACTCTAGTTTTGTCTGTTAGACAAAAGTCCATCAAATGGCATGCTCTCTTTTCTCAGAATTCCTTTTATTTACCATAGTTAGGAGGAATGTGGTGATTTGCAACGATGAAGCTCATCAGCTTTGTATCTTTGTACCTTTGTCCAGCACAAAGAATGAGACAGATAATACTCTTCAGGTGACAAGCTGACCTAACACCCCGATAAGGATAAGAAGATATGCTGAATATTTATTGAACTAATTTCTGTTCTCCACTCAGTCTCCAGATGCATAAACCATTGCAACATGTAAACATTTAAGTACATTTAAAATGGTTAGCAGGTAAATGAGGAGCAAAGGCCGAGCTATTTACAAAGCGGTGGCCACTGGGTGGTAACCAGCCTGTAAGCCCGTTGAATGTATAACACTAATGTCATGGTAATCTCCTACCCTATCTAATAAGAAGTGTTCTGCCTGGGTACACATTAGCAGTCTAAAAAGTCTAAACTAAGCTAAACTTCTTTTACCCAGGGGACTATCCTGACCTTGGGGGTTTTACAGAGAAACACAAGTAGTTTTTCAAAAAGTTGGAGTTATACCATGGCCAAGGAATTGCCTTTGTGAACAACATAAAGTATTATAGATGAATTTTTCATTTATATATTCCATGAAAATAAATTGTATGCATTTTAATATATCAGCAGCTTATTTATATTCTTGCCTGCTGTATTTCAGTCAGATTTTAATAACAACATTGAATTGCACTATATAAAACTTAAAAATATATATCATTATGTGCGTATACATATGTTCACGCATGCTACATAATTTGTTCTAAGTTAGGATCATTCTGGTTAAATGAAAACCATTTCTTGGAATATAGTATCTTAATAATTAATTACAGTATCCAGAAAAGCCGGTGATTCCTTAATATTAACCTTACATTTTTTGTTGAAATAAGACAAACTTCAAACTTTTCTTGAAGTAAAATTTATTAAGAGAGAAATTAAACCCAGTGGAATGAAACTGAAAGAAAT
Source organism: Cryptotis parvus (assembly GCA_021461705.1). Taxonomy (NCBI): domain Eukaryota; kingdom Metazoa; phylum Chordata; class Mammalia; order Eulipotyphla; family Soricidae; genus Cryptotis; species Cryptotis parvus. The sequence goes on from JAJIBD010022804.1 coordinate 84,201, forward strand.
TCATGTGATTCCTGAGATAATATGTAAAAAACATTCCTGAAAGAATATTTATATCTAAACTGATGTAAATATGAACAAGGACTTGGTTTGACTACAAAAAATATTACTACTATCATAAGAAAATTAAAAATATGTAATTATTAGGATATTTCAACTATGTAAAGTACCTTAGCTTCTGTTTGTGCACAGTGTTACTTTAACATAAAAGCACAGAAAATTTGAGAAATATTGAATAGATATTCAAACTAGAAATTAGTTTAATTTTGTGTATAAATGTGCTATGTGCCCATGAAAATTTAATTAAATCAGACAGAAAAAAGTCAAAATAAATCATTAGTCTTGTTTAGAATTCCAATAACAATTGACAGCATTTAATATAGAATTTAATGTCAGGTCTCAAATAGGATTTTACTAAAAATGTTAAGTATGTTGAAATTATTAATATTAACTATATGATTAATATATAAAACATATACTCAGATGAAAGAATTAATTTAAAATGTATGTGCATATATGTGATGAATATTAATTTATTTCAAGTGTTTTTACCCTGTGAAAAAATTGGTAAGAGACAGACAGGCTACAAAAAGCAATTACAACTCTCTACTATTTAATGCTACCTGATCTTACTTGATTTACTCAGACTAATCATTCTTCAGTGAAAAATTGTTCATAATGATTCTTCAAATGTACTAAGATTATTTCTATTGATTTCTAAAGTGTCCAAATATGGCTCATCATACTTGCTCCACAGTATCAGATAATGAACAAGAAATATATACCACAATGTACACTAAAGAACACAGTATACAATACATATATATATATATATACATATATATATGCATTAATACATTATGCTCCTTGAGATGTTGCAAGTGTGGCTGCAGTGCCTGGCTGCATCAGTAGGTGGCAGACAGGAGGCAGGCTTGTCTACACCCAGACCTCTGCCCTTTGGGCCCTGGATGTTCGATAGTCTGACATAAAAAAGACTGGGTCCCCAGGGATGAACCCAGAGCCATGGCAGAGCCTGGCAAGCTATCCATGGTGTAGTCCTTATGCCAAAAACAGTAACAATAGTGGACCTCATTCCTAAGGGATGGTGACTTACTGGTGCAAATTGATGAACAATTGGAAGACAAGTGATACAAGTGATACATACATATCTGTATATATGTATAAATATAATAGTTTAAATTTTTTCATATTATGTACTTTTTAAATACATTTACTATGGAACTTATAGTCTTATACATTTCATTAAAATAAAGTTTCAAGAATTCAAAAATAATCTTTAGCATATAACTTAATGACATGTATTAACGATATTATATCTATTGCTGGATTAATACATTAAAATGTCTAAAATTTTAAAACTCTGAGGAAAGCATTCATTTACATGGATGCCTAAATTATTGCCATGTGACAAAGTCAATGTCAACTCTTTTTACAGAATGTTATTATCTTTAAGGGGAATCAGCCTACAGAAGGAAAACTAGATCATTTGGTCTAAACAGTAATGTTCCCAGAAGTACTGAAATGGAAAAGAAATATTGTGAAGTTTTATTGTCTGTTTTTCTCTTATTTGTGGGGAGGTGGGGGTGGAGTGACAGAGCTCACAACCCCTAATGTGGCACCATGGAGACTCATAAATCGAGCTTGAGACTCCATCAAGCAAAACACTGATTATCTCTCCTTGAGCTACCTCTAAGGCCCAAACTATTTCAAATGAGAAAAAAGTTTTTTGCTCTTCGGAACACAAAATTTAATAGTATATTATTTATGACTTGATCACTTGACATCCCACTATTTATCAATTTGCTCCAGTGGGCACCAGTAACATTTCCATTTGACTCTATCACGTGCCAGTGTAGCCCAATGGCATCTGGTTGCTTTTGGAATACAAAGAGCCTCAAACTATTCTGTCAGAGTCTTGGCGAAGAAGTCTGACCATCTTGTAGGTGGGCGGCCACGTGATCTTTTGACATCCCATGGAATCCCGTTGGTAACAGCTCTAGTCCAGAGGTCATCTCCAAATCGCGTTACATATCCAGCCCATCTTATTTTCGATGCCTTGGCAAACGAGACAGCTCCGGATTCATTCTCTCACTTGAGTGAGGCGTGATATTCCAAGCATAGCTCTTTCAATTCCTCTTTGGGAGACCCGAATAGCATTCTCTCCCTGCTTTCGTAGGGCCCAGGTCTCTGAGGCATATGTTAATGCAGGGAGAACATTGGAGTTGAAGAGATGTGCCAGGAGACCGGAGGTTCTTTGTCTTTTTTAGCTATTTCTTTGATGATTTTGAAGGCATTCCATGCTGCTCTCTTCCTCCTGTGCAGCTCAGGTTTTAGGTTGTTCATCATGTTGACTTCTCGACCTAGGTATACATAACTGCTGCATTCAGAGATGTTTGTTCCATTGAGAGGGAATGGGGCCTCTGGAACTAGTTCATTTTTCATGAACATAGTTTTGTTGTGATTCAGCTGTAGACCTATCTTTCCATATTCTCGGTCAAAGTCAGCCAGCATTTGTGCCACTTGGCTGATGTTTGGTGTTATTAGAACCATGTCAACAGCGGTGAGCCGGAGGTGGTGTAGGTGCCGACCGTCTATCTTCACTTCCATTCCTTCCCATTCTATTTGTCGCATGATGTTTCTCAAGGGTGGCGCTGCAGAGTTTTGGTGAAATGAACTTGATTCTTGTAAATTGCTAGACCTAACCATCAGATGAACGAGGGAACAAAACTGAAAGAGTGAATAAATCAAATGAAAATGTCTCTATCTTTCTTTTCTTCCCAGTCACAGTATAATTTATATGCTATAATACATACTTTCCCAGTAATGGCAGAAAAATTTCAATATAATATCACTGTACCACTATCTTCCCGTTCATCATCGATTTGCTTCGAGCGGGCACAGTAACATCTCCATATGTCCTGTCTCATGCAAGTAGAGCCCAAGGGCACCTGCTTGCTCCAGGAACATAAAGAGCCTCAAACCATTCCATCAGGTCATGGGAATGAGGTCTATAATTGTTACTGGTATTTGGCATATCAGATATATGCTGAAAAAGAAGACATCTATGCCCGCTTTCCTTATAAGTCCAGTAATCTGGAGCACTTCTGCCCAACAGTATAAGTTTGAAGTCTTAATTTTCAAAGCTATTTGCATACCTGAATTCCTAAGAGTCTTAATTTTCAAAGTTATTTGCATTCCTAAGAGAATGATGCAATCTGAAAAAGGACTTAAGGGGAGATCTACTTTTCTTTTTCACAGGAGTATCTGAGATTCACCACAGTGGCCTGCCCTGCCCAAGGTACTGTTGAGAGTGGGACAAAGATCCCATCCTTACTCCAAGGTCCCATGAAGTGCATTTGGGGCTCACAGTTCTACTCTTCTGTATCATCTTAAAATTAAACAAAGAAGAAATGATGGCTCTGTGGAGGTGGCAGATACAGTCACTGGGAAATGCCAAAAATGTAGGCTGCAAGAGGAACTGCACTGTCCTATCACCGGGCTGATATCTGGGGTCACATGCTAGGACTCCGTGCCCTAGCTGAGAGGAAGCGATCAAAACCCATGCATCATGCCCCCTGTTTACCAAGGTCACTGTCAAAAGTGCAAGCTTCCTGAGAATCTGATACCCCGCATTCCTATTGCCACACATTCTTTCTCTTGAATGGAAATCAATAACCTAGCCACTTCTTCATCCCCAAGACCCCCGACCCCCAGCACATGTCTTCCTCTGTGGTTCTCCAATGATAATACAAAAACTACTTAGAATGCTGGGGTAAAAATCTCTATATATCTACAAGTTATATACATTTTTTCTAATCAAATAGAGATAAAATATTTTCAGCAAGTTTCTATAGTGTCACAAAATAAAATTCACAAATATGTTTGGTGACATAAATAGCTTATCAGAAATAGTATGTCAGGCACTAATGGTGTCAATGTAAGCCTGTTAAGAAGCACAACAGCATTTGAATTCAATGTATTTTAAATTCAGTTTAGTCCAGCAGGGCATTTAGGAGGTCTAGAAAGAGATTATGGCAATTATGTATGCCAAGTACATAAATGTCAACAGCAATTTAGAACAGGAGTAGCTTGTGAGAATGTTTCCAGTCAATATTATACTCTGAAAGCAAATAATCAGTATGAGATTTTTGCAACAGGGAGCTAATAGAAAATAAACGGAGAGGAAGAACAAATAAGAGTACTTAACAGAGAGGGTTTAGAATAATGGTATTCCATTGGTTATTTAATCTATAAACAACTCCAGTAGGAATTTTTTAATGAATTTCATTTTTCTAGAAGGTCAGGCATTCATTGAAACTTTTTCCTCACTTTTAATAGTGGCCTTTAGCAGAGCACCTTCCTTTTAGATATTCCTTTCAGATGTTCTCATAATTATATATGGTTTATACTTAGAAAATTTAACAGAATCTTCCATTTCTATTTCCTGGGTATAGAATTCTCAACCTTAGTGTACAGAACGGAAACAATATCTTTAAATCAAAAAATCCGTTCACAAAACATAGGCATGTAGACTTGTCTTTATGATTTCCACAACATATAAAGGAGACTGTAAGAGTGACACAAGTTGCCATTAAAAGATGTTTTGGATTTTGAGCTGGGAGAGCATGTAGACAGCAATGTGTTCTTGATGAAAAGGAAACTTGGAGAAGCTCAGCGTTAAGGTTGCTTTTCTTCAAAAGGTGACAGTAAATCATGGAGTCTCCATTATTGCTTAAATTACAAAAATATAGAAATCCATAGTCTCAAATATACACAATTTCTTATGGCAAATGTTGTTTCTGAGATTGAAATACACATTTAGAATTCATATTTTAACACAGCTATTAAAATTGTAATGTGAATGGATAGAAATAATTATTCTTTCTACCAAAGGTTCCTTCTGCATTTTTACATTTAAGAGCAAGAAAACATTGTGTATTACTCATTATAAGATATATAGCTTTAATACTAAACTAAGCCTTATATTTTAAATGCAAATAAGTAAGATTTTCTAATACAGTACATACCAAATTCTTTCTCTAATCCTTAAAAAGAACTTTCATTTTTCATCCTTACTCATTAAAATCCATGAATGGAAAATCTTTTTTTCAGCTTCTGCGATTAAAGCATTTGACTACATATATTCTAAACTTAATATGAAAAATGAATATGTGAATATTCCAAATGTGTAGTTGCTGTAATAACCATGTAATAATCTAAATAAGGACAATACATATTATAGAGTGAAATGTAAAATAAAAGGCAATCTTGGTAATAATTATATGCATATATAAATACATATATACATATATATATATAAAACACAAACTTAATTTTACCAAATGTTCAAATATGTCTAAGCTTTGTCATGAGAAAATGCTAGGTGCACACACTGGAAAGAATTATCATGATTGGCAATTATCAATATAAGAAGATTAAATAGCCCAGTTCTTTTCTTTTTCACAAGCAGAGTGTATCTTCTTTCAATGAATTAACATAGTAGAGCATGGAAAAACTTCAAAAACAAAGGTCACTCATTTTTCAGTTTTTGTCCTTATTATAAAAATCGTGAAGCTTATTCTTAAAAATATGCAAAAAAATTAGGAACTACTCACTTTAGATAAAAATTCAAACTTAATGAATATGTCATTCATGAATTTTTATTGAAAGTTTATGTGAAAAAAAATCAATATACGTTTGGTAAGGTAAATGATACTAACTGAGATATGGCTTGAAAATAGAATGGAAATCAATGGTCTTTGTCACTTTTAACAACTGTTTATACTTATTGTCTGTATTTACAAAACTCAGCACTTATTACTTCCTTTATCATGTGAATTAATCAAGTGGGCTTCCAAACATTTTTTAAAAAGTAATCGTAAATTAATTGGCTTATTATCTCAACTTACTAGTGATACCATATAGAGTGTATAATAGATGCTTACCTCTGGGTAAAGGACCATATTTACTATCACATAAACACCCCTTCTCAGGTGTTTTTTGGGTGGATGGGATGGAGTGAGTATGGCTATGGAGTATAGCCGCTAGTGCTCAGGGGTTTACTCCTGGATCTGTGCTCAGACAACATTCCTGGTAGTCCTGGGAGCACCATAATAAAACAGAGAACAAATGCAGGGTGGATATATGCAAAGCCAATCCTTTAATCATTGTGTTACCTCCAGAGTGTCTTTCCCAGTCTTTTACTATCACTTATTTCTCATCAGTTCTATTCACTAGGGTTGCCTGATTGAACTTTAAAAAAAATATAATAAAATATCTTATTAAAATAAGTTTATATCCATGAAACCAATGATAATAATACAAAATATGTATTTAAATTTGGTAATTCTACTTTTGTTCTCTAAGATATAATCAATATGCAAGGATGAGTTTTTGAAAGCATTAGTGGCCACTTATAAACTTAATTAAAACACACTCAAATTCACAAAAATAATTTCATTTCCCAAATATCATAGAACATTGGTTTTACCTTCATTTTACCTTACAAATTGTCTAATTTTATTCTTATTTCTTTAGAATGTATTTGTCTTAGAGAGTGTATGTAAGATTATTTACAAATTTTCTACACAACAGTTTTTCATATTTCTGTGTTTATTTTTGTTGGATTTTTTGGTCAGACCAGATGGTACTTAGGGCTCTCAACTGTCTCTGTGCTAAGGGATAACTTCTGGTGGGGCTCAAGGGACCACATGGGGTGTAGGGCAGTCCCGTGAAATCTAAGCACTCTATCTGCTGTATTGTCTCTCTGGCTATAAAGAGATTTCTTTAACAAAATAAGAAATTTTATTTTGAATATAAAATTAAAAAATTTTAATTTGAATATAATTGCATTATAATACAAGCTTCAAGTGAGCACTGCTAAGGATCAGCATGGAGTAGCCTGCTGCCCTATCTAGTTGGTCTAGCAAATGATAAAGAAACTAGAGTCTAGAAAAATCTACAAACTTAAAGAAAATAAAAGCCTGACTGCTTTTTAACCAGTAATTGCAGTTTACTTTCTCATTAACCACATGTGTCCATTCCAACACACCCTAATTACCACCAAATGTAGTAACATTCTTGTTTTTCCATGTCTGATAGACTGAAAAATTATCTCAGACCAATGACTACATATTTTCATACAAAAATATGATATCAAAAATTTGATATCTAGGCAGCCTCCCCCACAGGTGTGTGCGATCCTTGCATCTCTGCGGACCCAGCAGCCCCAGGGAACAACCGGAACTTCCATCAATGGGAACTGAGGCAAATGGCCTTGGTTACATCCAGGATACCTTGGGCCCTGCACATCCGGGAATGATTGCAGCCTCCCACACAGGTGTGTGTGTGTGTGTGTGTGTGTGTGTGTGTGTGTGTGAGTGTGTGTGATCCTTGCCGTCTCCGCGAACCCAATCAGCCCCAGGGAACAGGCCAGAACCCTAAACCCACATCCCCAAAACTCAAAACTGTGTGGACGTGCTACTATCTATCTTGCATGAGGTACCAATGAACCTTTGTTCCTACACTCCTTGCCACCCACCCAAACTCTGCAAACAGCAAGACACCTCGTGACTATACTACCGAGTCACACAAGAACTCACATTTGCAACCTACAATAGTCATAATGGTAAAGCAATGCAAAATTCTGTCAAGCTCAGTGAGTAAGGTCAATAGTCCAGATGAGCCAAGCAATATGGATGAGTTGTATAACCTCTCTGATAAGGAATTTCGGAAAGAATTGTTAAGGATGCATAAGGAACTCAAAGAAGCAATGGAATGCAAAATCAATAAAGTACAAGAGGACATGAGAGAAGAAATGAGGAAAATGCAAATGGAAATGACAGATATTAAAAATGAGGTAAATGAAATGAAAAACACAGTGGAAGGCCACCATAGCAGAATAATAGCTTCTGAAGAAAGAGTGATCTCGAAGACGAAGTTCCAAAGATTCTCTACACAACACCAGAAGATGGGAAAAAAGACTCAAAATTACCGAACAGACAAGAGATAATCGGGATGAAGCCAGAAGAAACAACATACGGATCATTGGGGTCCCAAAAGGTCAAGAAGAAAACCCTGATGAAGAAGAATCTGTCAAAGCCATAATTGCTGAGAAGAACCCGAACTAAAAACTCTTGCCTCAAGATCAAGGAGGCCTGTAGGATACCAGCTAAAAGAAACCCCAACAAGAATACTCTAAGACACATCTTAATTAGAATGACAAAAACTATAGATAGAGATAGAATACTGAAAGCAGCAAGATCAAAGAAGGAAATCACATACAAAGGAACATCTCTAAGATTTACAGCAGACTTCTCTGATGACACACTCTGAGCCCGAAAACAATGGCGGGATATTATGAAAAGGCTCAATGAATGCAGGCCTCACCAAGAATTCTGTACCCGGCCAGACTCACCTTCAGATATGAAGGAAAGATACACAACTTCATGGATAAGCAACAACTCAGGAACTTCATGGACTCAAAACCAACTTTAAAAGAAGAACTGAAGGGTCTACTGTAATCCGACCAAACCCCCAAAGCACAACAAGCACAAACAGAAAGATGACACAAAATCCGATGACAATAATCTCTCACAATGTCAATGGTCTAAATGCACCAATTAAGAGACACAGAGTGACAAAATGGATTAAAAAAATTGAACCCAACATTCTGCTTCCTACAAGAAACACATCTGAATAATCAGAACAAACACAGACTCAGAGTCGAAGGTTGGAAGACCATTCTCCACGCAAACAACTCCTCCAAAAGGCTGGTGTAGTCATACTAGTATCAGATAATATAGACTTCAGGCTTAAAAAAGGTTAGAAGGGACAACGAAGGACATTTCTTATTAATTAAGGGGTATGTACACCAGGAAGAAATTACACTACTAAACATATATGCACCCAACAAGGGGTCAGCAAAATACATAAAACAACTGCTAAGAGACCTCAAAGAAGACATTAACAGTAACACAATAATAGTTGGAGACTTCTGAACTGCTCTATCAACTATGGATACATCTACAAGACTGAAACTCACCAAGGAAATATTGGCCCTGAAGGAAGAAATGGAAGAAAGAGAGCTAGTGGATATATACAGGGCTTTTCATGCCAAAACAGCTGAATACACATTTTTCTCTAGTGCACATAGAACATTCTCCAAGATAGACCACATGCTGAGCCACAAAGCATACCTCAATAAAATAAAAAGATAGAAATTGTGTCAACTATCTTTTCAGACCATGATGCACTGAAAATGGAAGTTAACCATACACAGAAACAGGGAGTCAAACCAAACACCTGGAAACTGAACAGCTCACTCCTGAACAACAAATGGGTCATAGAAGAAATCAAACAGGAAATCCAAAGATTTCTGGAAACAAATGAAAATGAAGACACCAACTATAAGAACTTGTGGGACATGGCAAAAGCCATGTTAAGAGGGAAGTTTATAGCTCTGCAAGCATTCATCAGGAAACAAGAAAGGGCCCACATAAATAACCTGACTACAAAGCTGAAGACATTAGAAAAAGACCAACCAAAGGAGCCCAACCCAGGCAGAAAAAAGGAAATAATAAAACTTAGAAAGGAAATCAGTGAGTTAGAAACCAAAAAAAAGAATCCAAAAGTTTAATGAAACCAAGAGCTGGTTCTTTGAAAAAATACACAAGATTGACAAACCATTGGCAACACTTGTAAGGACAGGGAAAGAGAAAACTCAAATAAACAGAATGAGAAATAAAAATGGTGACATCACAACAGAAACCACAGAAATCCAAAAGATCATCAGAGATTATTTTGAGAGCCTGTATGCCGTGAAACATGAGGAGAATCTAGAAGAAATGGACAAATTCCTGAAGTCCTATAACCTCCCACGGCTGAAACAAGAAGACCTGCAATACCTGAATAAGCCTATCACCATCGAGGAAATTGAAACAGTAATTAAAAGTCTGCCCAAACACAAAAGTCCTTGTCCAGACGGATTCCCTAGTGAACTCTACCAAACCTTTAAGGAGGACCTACAGCCAGTCCTTTTCAAGCTCTTCCAGGAAATAGAAGAAACAGAAACACTCCCAAACAGCTTCTACGAGGCACATATTACCCTGATACCCAAAGCAGGGAGAGACAACACAAAGAAAGAAAACTACAGACCAATATCCCTGATGAACACGGATGCTAAGATCTTCAACAAAATACTAGCAAACAGAATGCAAAGACTCATCAAGATGATCATACATCATGACCAAGTAGGATTCATCCCGGGAATGCAAGGATGGTTTAACATTCGCAAGTCAATGAACATAATACATCATATCAATAAGAGAAAAATAAAAAACCATATGATCCTGATGTCTGACTCACAGACATGGGGCAGAGCTGCTACTGTCTCTCCCTGTGCCGAGCTGCTCATGAGGT
>JAJIBD010022805.1:0-154241 GCA_021461705.1 Cryptotis parvus
CCCTCCGAAATAGAACATTCCCTATATACATCTCCCACATCCGTTCTCACAGCCGACTCCCGGGCCAATGGTTCGGAGGAAACGAAGCAGCAGATCTCTTGGCAGCACCAGTATTTAAATCAGCTGAGGAAGAGCACCAGACTCTACATACAAATGCCCGCCGCCTTCATGTACACCATGGCATCCCATGGAGACAAGCTAGACAAATTGTCCGCAACTGTTCTGTCTGTGCTCCTTTACATTGTACATCTCATGTAGCAGGAGCAAATCCTCGAGGTTTACAGACAAACCAATTGTGGCAGATGGATATAACTCATACTAACTTATTTCCCAACAAACCTTTCCTTCATGTGGTCATCGATACATATTCCCGGTTCATATGGGCTGTTCCTATGACGTCTGAAAGAGCTAAATCTGTTTGTTCATTTTTACTCCAGTGCTTCTCCGTCATGGGTATTCCCCATACCATAAAAACAGATAATGGTCCTGCTTACACCAGCAAAACCTTCAAATCCTTTTGCGAGGAATGGCAGATCAAACATATTACAGGAATTCCACTATAATCCACAAGGACAAGGGAATAGTTGAACGTGCCCACAGAACACTTAAAACTCAGCTATTAAAGCAACGAAAAACAAGCATGCCTCCAATGGATTCTTTATCTTTAACATTATTCACCTTAAACTTCTTAAATATACCTCAAGGAGATCCCTATACCCGGGCTGAACGTCACTTTCAAGAAGATATGCAAACTCAAAAACAGTCAATTCACCTATCTGGGTGAAAATTGATGATAAATGGATTGCAGGTCACCTCCTCATTTGGGGAAGAGGCTATGCTTTCATTTCTACAGACGATAACCCTGCCAAGAAACTCCTGGGTCCCTCTGCGACTTGTTAAGACTAGAATTCTCCAAGAATCAGAAAACAACTAATTCTTTCAATATAAAGTCTTAAATTTTAAATTGCAAGTTGCTGTTTAAACTTCCTGGATTGGTTCCTTTTAATAATGATCTTGTTTTGCAGTCTGTGATCATGGTTCATGTCTAATATCTTGCCTTACAGCCTAAATATTTTCTTTCTTACAAAAAAAAGGGTGGAAAAATGGGTGGACTCTGATCACAGTGCTCATTACAAAAATGTTTGCTAAATCAATGAAAAATTGTTTTTCTAATGATTCTGTTCACAGGATGAGATATTCGAATCCAGTAAACCTGCGCTACAGTGCTCAATACTCCGAGACTCCTAAAACAGTGCTCGCTAAAAATTTAATAATTTGCAAAACTAATTTTTCCCAATGCTCTATTCACAGGAAAAGACACTTTCTCACCATCATTTGCCGGCTTTATATTTATGAAGCGCTTGACTCGTTACCGTTTATCACCCTAAATGGGTCACATATACAGCTGTAAGATATTGATCGATCAAGCGTATGTGTGCGTGTGTGTGCATGTGGTGGCCACCATTATGTTTGTGATTAATGTTGTGTCTATGTTATGTCTCAACTACTACCTTCTCAATTTCTGACCACTACAAACCTCTATTACATTCATCAGCTCCACTGCTGATCCACTAGGTTTATCAATTTTAAAATCATCAATTCTCATACTTATTTCCCTGCTCCACCCATGTTGGAGCTTCTTTATGTTCTTCTCTCCATCCCAGACTTGGATCCCTACAAAGCCTTAAAATCTCTACTTGTGATTAACCTTGAAAAGTGTTTTTTGTCTCGCCTAAGCTACAGGTACAGTTACTGGTGCCAATGTTCCCTTGCTGAAGAAGCCCTGCAAGGCGCCCACACCGATGTTCCAGACACCTGCTCCAGCACTCAAGACTCCTGTTCCAGAGTTCAAGATATCACACCGATGTTCCAGACACCTGCTCCAGCGCTCAAGACTCCTGTTCCAGAGTTCAAGATACCACACCGATGTTCCGGACACCTGTTCCAGCACTCAAGACTCCTGTTCCAGAATTCGAGATACTTGTTCCAGTGTTCCTGAGACCCGATCCAGCGTTCCTGACAATTCAACGAGTTCCTGATCGCTGCTCTCCAGAGACTCATACTCATATGATCACCGCTATTGCTGTTCCAGAAGTAGCCCCACAGACTTTGTTCCAGACACCCGACTTTACATAAAATATAGCAAATTGACTCTCAGAAATTATGGACAGTGCAAACTATGGTCCGTTATAATCAGACAGCTAGAAACACTTTGTCTTGAACTTTCTTTGGGTCCAAAAACAAGTTAGGATCCTAAAGTAACATGTATTATCATTTTGTAATTCGAATTGTTTTTTCTTATCTTAATTTTCTGTACATTACTAAATATTTCTTACCTTTTCAATTTTTATTAGTAAACTAATCAGGGGGAGTTGTTGCAGGACTCCTTTAAGGGCCGCTGCATTAGCACACTAAAGGGCCTAGGTGAGGTGCAGGGAGGGGATTATCTAAGGACATTTAACACTCCCTGCTTTCCCATAACAATGGGAGGGAAGGCCTGAGTTGCATGGGTATAAACTAGCCGGTTTTCACTCTCCCGGCGCTTCTTTGGGGGCTTTTGCTCGCTGTGAGTGTTCCCCTGCTTGGAAGCTACACACGTGGTGGTCGCCATCTTGGCCTACACTGGCTGGGGTTCTAGCCTGGAATCCTAAGCATCGGGTTTTTCCCTTTTGCTGATTTGTATGCCTGAACCTGTGATAAGTAAAGTCTTTTAAAACCTCATCGGATCCCTGAGTGCTCATCCATTCCTCGCCGGCTTCAGAGGTAGAAGGGAACTTCGCTTCCCGGCACTGTCGGGGACCCCGGCGGAGGGCCCCGACAGGGGAGGGGTTCCATGGAAGGCATCTCTCTTTAGTTTTTTTATTTTTTTGTTTTGGGGTCACACCTGGCAATGCTCAGGGGTTACTCCTGGTTCTGCACTCTGGAATTACTCTCCTGGTGGCACTTGGAGGGACCAGGGATCGAACCCAGGTTGCCTGCGTGTGAGGCAAATGCCCTCCCTGCTGTACTTTGGCTCCGGCCCAAATCAAATCATTATTATAGCACCCAGAGAGGCTCAGTAGAGAAAGAAACTCACTGAGGACCCCATGTTTGGAGTGACTCCATACTGAGGCTTATGTGTGACTCTGAAGAAGGTGATGCCATGTCCAGGCTTCTCCAGGGCCTCCTGAGGATGACAGGACAAAGCTGCCCTGTGCATGTGTTGCCCCCTGAAGAGACCATTTCCAGCTGGCGAGCTTTGGGCACTTCCTTGGGCCACAATTTCAACTACTGGAATCTTTGTTCCATTATCGGGCGCTTCTCTGTGGAGGGAATGTGGTTCAGGTTACTGAGTGCCAGGACTGGTTGGCACAGCTTAAAGTCCAACACTTGGTTGTGTGAGAAAGCCAATGAGTGACAGCACTAGAAGCCTGAGAAGGTGGGAGGCCTGTGGCTCCAGCGTCCTCTCAGCTGGACTGTGAGGACGCTGGAGGACGCTTAAGGACTGTGAGAACTGTAAAGGGTGAGGGAGGAGGAGGAGGACTGGAGCCATAGCATAGTGGGGAGGGGTCTTGCCTTACATTTGGCTGACCCAGGTTTGATCCCCAGAATCCCATAGGGTCCCCCAAGTATACCAGGAATGATCCATGAGCCTAGATCCAGGGAGTAAGCCCTGAGCATTGGCATGTGTGACCAAAAACAGAACAAACAAAAGTGCTGGGCAGGGTCCATTCCTAAAACCCCTGTCCCCAGAGTCCTGCAGGGATTTTGTGTTGTCCCTGAGACTGGTAGCCTGAGTGTGGTGACCTTTGAGATGATGCAGCTGAGCAATGCAGGCCTCTAGGGACTGGTCAATTGCTGTTGGCTCTCTCTTCTCTCCTCTGTGGCACATTTCTAGTTTCATATTAAACATATTGTTATTTTGTTTGTTTATTTTGGGACCTCACCCAACTGTGGTCAGGACTTTGTCCTGGCTCCGTACTCAGAGGTCCCTCCTGGTGGTGCTCAGGGGACCAAATGGGGTACCCGGGATGAACCTAGAGTAGCCATGTACTAGGCAAGTACTTTACTCACGGCACTATCTCTCCAGTCCCGTATACATGGCTTATTTTTGTTGTTTTTGTGTTGTTATTTGTATTTTTGGATCACATCAGGGCTCAGGGCTTACTTCTGGCTCTGCATTTGGGAATCATTCCTGATGGAACTTGGGGGACCCTATTGATACCAGGGATTGGAAGCCACATTACCCACTGTACTCTCTCTCTGTCTCTCTCTCTCTTCAGTCTACAAGAAGTCTCTCTATTCATTCATTCATTCATTCATTCATTCATTCATTTTGCTTTCTGGATCACACCTGGCAATGCTCAGTGGTTACTCTCAGACCACTCCCTGGCAGTGCTCAGGGGACCATATGGGATGCCGATGACCAAACCTGGGTTGGCCACTAGCAAGGCAAATGCCCTAACTGCTGTCCTATTGCTCTGGCCCCTAAGTTTCTCTTAAAAATATTTTTTGAGATTATATTGTTTGCCATGCTATTAATAATGATTTCTCATGTACATAATTCCAACACCATCACCAGTGTACCTTCTTCCTCTCCCAAGGACCCCAACTCCTGTTCCTCATATCCCCACCCAACTCAGTTGTGTGGATCAGTTTTCCCATTATGTTGCCTTTGGACCATAGTTGTTACCTCTCTGTGCAAGTCCTAATCTGAGAGAGATCATCGTGTATCTATGAGAAGTCAGATATCCCTTCTGACTTCCCTTAGCACGATATCCCTTCTATCCATGTCACTGCAAATGTATGATATTTTTCCTTTTTCTTTAAATTTTTTTTTTTAATTTTTTGACTCTTTTGGTCACACCTGGTGATGCTCAAGGGTTCCTCATGGCTCTGCACTCAGGAATTACTCCTGGCAGTGCTCAGGGACCATATGGGATGCTGGAGATCGAACCCAGGTTGGCTGTATACAAGGCAAACACCCTCCCCACTGTACTATTGCTCTGAACCGAGTTTGTTCTTTCTGAGAGCTGCATAGTATTCCACTGTATATATAGACCACAACTATTTGGGTGGTTTTTTTTTTTGGAAGGCACACCTGGTGATGCTTGGGAATTACTCCGACAGTAATCGGGGGACCATATGGGGTGCTGGGAATTGAACCTAGCAGCTCTGTGCAAGACAAACATCCTGTCTGCTGTACTATTGCTTCAGCCCCAATATATACCACAACTTCTTGACAAGTCTTTAAGTGAGTTGTAGCTACATCTAGGGGTGGCGGAAAGAAGCCCAAGATGAGCCTAAGGTGCTGCTGTTTCTAGTCTTTGAGAAATGAAGCACAAAATAATGCAAATACCACAGAAGCACCAATGGGTGGGTTAATGACTCTTGGGGATGGATAGAAAGACATCGCCATGGACGGATGGGAAAGATATAACTATAGCTTGAATCTTTTCCAGTGGGCCTTATGGAATGAGCTTGGACTTGGATCTCTTCAGGTATGATTGGTTTTGATTACTCTTAACTGAGTGACTGGGAGGAAACGCCTCTCAACCTCTCTGAGTCTTTGTTTCTGCATACACTGAAGGATGCCCTGAGTCTTTGTTTCTGCATGCACTGGAAGATGCTCATCTCTGCCTTAGGATTTGTAATGTGAACTAAAATGAATCATCACCAAGACACACAACTTTGACATGTACTTTTATTGGGGGTATCCTGCACCCAGCATGCATAGGGCTTGTTCCTTGCTCGTGCTCAGGGATCACTCCTGATGTGCCTTAGAGGACCATAGGCAGTGCTGGGAATGGAACCAGGGTCAGGCCTGAGTATCACAAGCACCTTAACTCCTATATCTCTCTCTCTCTCTCTCTCTCTCTCTCTTTGGTGGCACATATATTCTTAGTAGAAGTCCCTTTCTTTCCCATCTTTCCTTCTCTACTCTCTGTTTTATGGCCACACTTGGTGGTAATGAGCGATTACTTCCAGCCTTGTGCTCAGGGGGTCACACAGTGCTGGGGATCAAACCTGGGTTTCCTGCTTGCAAAGCAAACTCTTCCCATGGTCACTGAGGACCAAACAGCATATGGTAGTTACCAAGGAGAGCAGCCCCTTAACCTGACACATAAGCTTTGTGAAATGTTGGTGGTTGTGAATCTTAACAGCTAAAGAGACACACAATGAGAGGAGAAAGGGTCACTCTGTGATGACCCTTGAGACATGCACAACTGTCTCGTTTAGATACAAAAATAAAAAAGGGAGAAAGAAAATCAAAAGAAGAGTTTTCTTGGTCTTGTGATGAGAACTTAGATTCCCTCCCCTGAGTTGTTCCCCTCATGCTGCAGCACAGTGGGGTTTCAGGCCGCAGGGGGACAGTGGCTCTTAATACTTTTCTCTCTTATAATCAAATTTGTGCCTTTTGACACCTTCCTCCAAATTTCTCTCCCACTGTCTCAGGTAACTGCCAATATGTCTCTTCCCAAGAATTCCATTCTCACCCCTCTCCCTTTTCTTTGGTCTTAGTTATAATTAGGCTTTGCTGTGAGTGACAGAGCCCAAAATATCAGTGCCTTCTGCAAGAAATAAGTTTCTTTTTCTCTCATGTCAAAGCGTGAAGAGAAATGGTTCCAGGCTAGTATACCATGATGTCAGGGGCGTTCAGCCCTTCTCCTTCTTATCTGTGCTCACAGCCAAAATTCTTTTGTAATCCACGTGGCAGGTCAGCAATCAAACCTTCATCAGAAGGAGACAGATAAGTTTGTGTGTCTCAGGAACATGCTGGGAGCTGGTCACACTACTTAGATCAAGGCAACAGTAGATAGCTGACAAGAGGAATTGAATCTTCCTGGCTTTGCTGGAACCTGGGGTCCTCTGACTTCACAAACAGGAGGAATTGGATATGGAGGACAATTACCAGTTGTGCTATATGTTTGATTTTCTGTTAAGTGCCACTTGAATCAAATGGCTGTTTGGAGACAGAAGAATGGGAATTGGGAGTTTGGATGCTAAGCAGACTCAGTGACGAGGGTGGTGGTGAGAATCATAGTCACGTCTATTGACTGGATTATTTAAGTTTCCATATGAAATGGGCCTTGAACAGCGAACATTCATTACCGCACACAGTTCCTGGAAGTCAGGAATCTGAGAGTTGCTTCGCTGAGTGGCACCCGGTTATGAGTTTCTCATCAGAGGTGGCTGAGGGGTCAGCCATGGCTTCAGCTGTAAGAGCTGGGCTAGACAGACCACCTTCTTCCAGATGGATCCCTCATTAGTGGCTCTGGTGGTTTTAAGGCTTTGGTTTTACCTACTGGTCTGTAGACCATGGTGCAAGGCAGGGCCCGGTCGTGTTGCCATAGAAAGGCTGGCGTACTTTCACTTGATGTGACATTAGACCAAACCTTTGCACTCTGAGTCTGAGATTTCATGGGTCAAGTCTCGCCTGTCATGTCTTCACAATGGGGAGAGTAAAACACTGAATCCCACTAGGAGAGTGTGCCCCAGGCTGGGGCCCAGCACACAATAGACACAAGAATCCGTGTGAAATGAATGTTTTGCTGCAGTGACACAGGTGTGTGGCAGGGCTCACTGTCAAACTGAGCTCTGTTTGGGACCTATTGGCATGTTGGATGCCCACGAAGCCAGGTCTGTGTCCACCCTGTGGAAGAGACCAGAGAACTGCTGTGAGTGCAGGAGTGGCATGTAGGATGCTGGAGAGACAGAAGAGGACAGGCCTGCCAGTGGAGTTTCTATAACATGATTGTGGAATATTCACATGCAAATCATGGTGAGGGGAATCTTGTTAACAAACAGATTCCCAGTTTCGCCAGGTTTGTGCACCTGCCTCACTGGAGGTGCAGCCCAGGAATCTGCATTTGAGGCTTCTTAGGGAAACTCCTGGTCCAAGAAAAGAAACGGACCGAGAGTGTGTGTGGAAGGTTCCCAGGAGGCGGTGTTATTTCGAGTTCACCTTAGTGTGGCCAGGAAGCAGAATGGGCACATAACGCTGGGCAGAGCTTCCTTAATAGACTCTGCTTCTTCTCTTCTCTGGGCTTTGTCTCCATGCCAGGCTGACTCTGTGTTCAGCTCTCTGATAACATGGGCTAGAATCCTGCCTTTTATTTTCTTTTTTGGGTCACTCCCGATGATACTCAGGGGTTACTTCTGGCTCTGCACTCAGGAATTACTCCTGGCAGTGCTCAGGGATCATATGGGATGCTGGAGATTGAACCTTGATCATTCACGTGCAAGCCAAATGCCCTTCCTGCTGTGCTATTGGTCCGCCCTGAATCCTGCCATTTTGGCACACAAGACCTACTAGGGAAGAGTTGCCCAGAAATAGGACAAATTTTCTTTTTTTTTTTTTTTAACATTTTATTATACCACCGTGAGATATACAAATTACAACGTTGTTCACATTTGGAGCTTTCGGTCACACAGTGTTCCAGCACCCGCCCTCCACCAGTGCCCATCACCCATGTCCCCAATTCCCTCCCCCTCCCACATCCTGCCTAAATGGCAGGTTCTTTATCTCCTCTCTCTCCCTCTCTCTCTTCCTTCTCCTACACATTGTGGGTTGCACTACATACACTTAGAAGCCATCATTTGCATTTTTTTGCCTGTATTTAATGCTCAGTTCCATGTTGGTATCAGACCTTTTGACATTTATTCACACATGTTCCCTTCTTTATCTTACCTAACCTCTGACTCCCACGCGCTTGTGGTAATTTCCACTTTTGGTAAGATCACCTGGTATATTTATGTCATGCAAATAAATGCAGTCATTCTATGTCTCTCTCTTTCCTTCTGACTAATTTCACTCAACATGATTCTTTCCATGTCCATCCATTTATAGGCAAATTTCATAACTTCATTTTTCCTGACAGCTGCATAGTATTCCATTGTGTAGATGTACCACAGTTTCTTTGTCCAGTCATCAGTTCTCGGGCATACTGGTTGTTTCCAGGTTCTGGCTATTGTGAATAGTGCTGCTATGAAAATAAAAGTGCGGATTGTGTTTCCGCTGTGTGTTTTTGGCTTCCCAGGGTATATTCCCAGGAGTGGTATGGCTGGGTCAAAGGGGAGCTCAATTTCTAGTCTTTGGAGGAATGTCCATATTGTTTTCCAGAAAGGTTGTACCAGTCGACATTCCCAGCAACAATGTATGAGAGTCCCCTTTTCCCGCATCCACGCCAGCACTTGTTGCTTTAACCCTTTTGGATATGGGCCAGTCTCTGTGGTGTGAGGTGATATCTCATTGTTGTTTTGAATTGCATCTCTCTGATGATTAGTGATAATGAGCATTTTTATATGCCTTTTGGCCATTCAGATTTCTTCCTTGTCAAAGTTTCTGTTCATCTCTTCTCCCCCTTTTCTAATGGGGTTGGCTGTTTTTTCTTATATAGCTGTACAAGTGTCTGATATATCCTGGATATTAACCCCTTATCAGATGGATATTGGGTGAATATTCTTTCCCATTCTGTGGTCTGTCTTTCTATCTTGGTCACCGTTTCTTTCGAGGTGCAGAAGCTCTTCAGTTTCATGTAGTCCCATATGTTTTTATTTTCTTCTAGTTGCTTTGTTGATGGTGTTTCACCTTTGAAGATGTCTTTAGCTTCAATGTTGTGGAGGGGTTTTCCTATATTTTCTTCAACATACTTTATGGAATCAGGTCTGATATTGAGATCTTTAATCCATTTTGATCTGATATTTGTGCAAGGTGTTAGACACAGGTCCAAATTCATTTTTACATGTAGCTGTCCAGTTTTCCCAGCACCACTTGTTGAAGAGGCTTTCTTTATACCAGTTTGGACTCTTTGCACCTTTATCAAAGATTAACTGATCATGTCTTTGAGGGTGGGTGTCAGGATACTCAGCTCTATTCCATAGGTCCTCAGGTCTGTTTTTATTCCATTACCACGCTGTTTTAATTACTAGGGAAGAGTTGCCCAGAAATAGGACCAATTTTTCTACTGTGATGGAAGTCCTCAGGTGAGAACCAGTGGGTGTTATGTCCAAGTTCGGGGTGAGGCAGAGAGACAATCAGACAAGACTTCCTGGAAGAGGGGATATCCAGGTCATTTGAAGTGTGATCCAATTGAGTAGTTGCCAGGGGATGGGGAAAGCAAAGAGCAGAGCTGGAGTGACTAGTGCACGGCTTGGGCACTGGGTAGAGGAGAAATATTGTTTTGATCCCAGCAGACAGTGTACATGGGATCCAAGACTCCTGCTGGTGTCCTGTCACCTTGGGTAGTGGTGGTGAGGTAGGAACCAGCTTTCAGTTGAATCCTCCTACCAGGGGCTGACATAGAGACATGGGGCAGCCAGAGGTTATTCATGGAGCGTGTGTGCTGTGTGCTGTGTGCTGGCAAGCAGCCAGGGTGAAGGGGTTGGAGGTGGCTTGACTGGTCTGCCCTTTCGGGGCCAGATGCATGTCTGCCCTTTTGGGGTCAACCTCTGCAGCCTTGCTAGAGATGCTAGGAGCTCTGCAATGTTCTTCAAATTGCTGCTTCCAAGCTTAAGTGAGTCATGGTCACTCTGTTCTTAGAAACCCAGGACTCTCATGTGGAGGGCGGGAGCCTTCCATGCCAGCATGAGGAGTCAGACAATGGGGGAGCCTGAGTGGGGAGCAGGGTTCTATGGTGTGAGAGAGTGCTCAGTAAGTGGGGAGGAGTGTGCCCCAGTACAGAGAAAACAAGGGCTTGGCAGAGATACAGCACAGCGGGTCAGACACTTGCTGACCTCGGTTTGCCACGTGGTCCCTAAGCACCACCAACAGTGAACCCTGAGCACAGAGCCAGGAGTAAGTACTGAACACTGCAGGTTGTAGCCCCCCAAACGAGCAGCAGCAAACAAGAACAAGGGCAGAGACAGGACGCATGACAAGGGTCACAGGCACAGGATTTGCAGTTGGTTAGATTCAGGGAGAACAGTTCCATGGAGATTACACCGTACAGTGCAATTTCTTCTTTGTGGTCATTGAGAAACATCTTGAAACATCTCATCTGCTCTAGTTTATGGATGGTGAGGGAGTATGGACCCAGTGGTGGTGGTCAAGCTGGGACCGGGCCTCCCTTTGATACGTGCCTAGCACGTGAGCAAGCAGGAACGTGATTAGCTCCAAAGGGAAGGGGAGAATGCAGCCCCTAATTCCTCTTCAGTAACGGATGTCAGTGGGTAATGTTTCCAGTATGTCACCTCGGTCACGCTTTGGTCAGCGGGTCGCTATCATTTTGGAGCAATAAACAAAAGACTGCTTTTAATTACTCCTGCAAAATTGCCTGACCCATGCATGATTAAATATTCATTATGTAGAACGAGGCATTTTCTCTGTATATAGATCCATATTAAATTTCTCTGGCAAGCCACTGACCGAACAGGACTAATAAATTTCCTGTAATGGGCCACAGCTTCATCCTTCCTGTCCCAGCTCCATTTCTCTCTTTGCATCCCTCTCGCTACCTCTCTGTCACTTTTTCTTTCTTTTTTAATTGAGGTGAAATTCATTGAACATACAATTAATTTTAATGTGTGCATTAATTTTAATGTGTGCAGTTCAGCAGCAGCTAGGGGGGATTCACAGGCTGTAGTGCAAGCAACCTATTTCTAGTTTCAAAATTTCTGTGTTCTCACCAGCACCCAGGTTCATTAAGTTTTCACTCCCCTTCTTTCCTTCTTTATAGCCAAGGAATATTCTATTTCTGTAGATTTACCTGTCCTGGACACATCACACAGAAAAGGATCACAGCTTATATGTTCATTTGTGTCTGACTTCTTTTGCTTTGGGTGACTTACCTATGTTATAGCAAGTAGTGGTGCCTCTTTCCTTTTCCTGGCCAAGTAATATCCCACTGAATATACCACATGTAATATCCCACTGAATATACCACTGAATATCCCACTGAATATACCACAGTTTATGCATGAGTTCATCTATTCATGAGCATTAGGATTGTACCCCCCCATTTGCTCTCTTAGGAATTAAAGCTGCTATAAATGTTTGTATTACTTTGGAGATATATATTTTCATTTCACTTGGGTATGTACTGAGAAGTGGAATTATTGAGTCAGATTAGCTTTATATTTAATTTCTTGGCACTTGTTTTCCAAAGTAACTACACCATTTTACAGTCTCCTGCAAGATGTTTTGTGAGTTTCTATTTCTCTACTTCCTCACTAACACTTGTTATTTTAAAATTATCATAGCCACCTAGAGGGTTTGGAGTGGTATCTTTTATTTTGGTGGTGGTGGTGGGGTGTTGAACCACACTCACTAGTGCTCAGGGACTCACAGTGGTACACAGTGGAGTTCAGACCCCACTCTGTGCTCAGAGGTTGTTCTTGATGATGCTAGCAAACCGTATGTGGTACTGGGGGATTGAACCTGGCTGAGCCTCATGCAAAATAATCACCTTACTCCCCATACTATCTCTCTGATCCCTGAGTGATTTCTCATAGTGCTTTTGATTTGTATCTCTTTAAATGCCAGTAATGTTGAACTTTATTCTTTATGTATTTTTTCTTTATTTATTTTTGTCATCTGCATATATGTTTTGGTTGTTGTTTGTTTTTTGGAATACCCCTTGTGGTGCTCAGGACTTACACCTGCTTTGTACTCAGGATCACTCCTGGTGGTGTTCAGGGGACTCTATGCAGTTTGAATAGGGGTTGGAAGTACTCAAGGCAAGGTCTTTAGCCCCTATACTATTACTTCAGCTCCTGGGTATTTTTTAAAAACAAGCTATTCCAGACATGCAAAATGACATACTCATAAACCATCAAATAGGGAGAAAACCAATTTGGCAAATCTGTGGGATACAAAAATCAGTGCAGATAAATCAGTGGCATTTCTTTCTTTCTTTCTTTTTTGTGGTGTGTGTGTGTGTGTGTGTTTGTGTGTGTTAGAGACCACACCTGGTGGTCTCAATCACCTGACTATAGAATCAGGAGAGGAGAGAGCCCGGTAGTGCTCAGGGAACCAGATGTGAAAATGGAGGTTTGAGCTGGGGTCTTAAGCACCATCTCCCCTGTTCAATTTGTCTGTCCCCAGTTACAGTGTAAGTTTATTTTGTATGTTTCTGACAATATACTTGTTGTAAGAAAATATGTAAAGGAAGTGAAGAAGGTACTTTTATTTACAGTAGCAGTAAGGAGAGTAGAATGCATAGGAACAAGCAACTAAGATGTGAAGGACATCAGCCTTGAAATCTACAAGTATTGATGAAAGAATATGCAATAAATGGGGAGAAAATTCTGTGGATTTAAGGACTTCATATCCACAGTGATCTGAACATTCAGTAAAATTCCTATAAAAATCCCAATAATTTTGTCTTCAGAGGTAGAAAAATCCATGCTAAAATCAAATGGAGATTGAAGACAGCAAGATGATTTTGAGCAAGAGCAGCATTGGAGGTCTCATGCTTCCAGATTCAAAAACGACCTGTGAAGTGTAGTAATTAGAAGTATGTGGCATAAAGACATACATGGAAACCCAGGGAACAAAACAGAGAGCCCACTCCCCCAAAATCTTTCCTCCTGAAGGCTGGCAGTCACACTCATGAACCACCTCAGGTGCCGAATAATCTCATCCACCAGCCATGGTCTAGAGACTCATATATAAATCTCGAAGAGATCAATAGAGAGACAGACATGGGGCAGAGCTGCTACTGGCTCTCACTGTGCCCAGCCGCTCATGAGGTGTCCAAGAGGGGTGGCAGGTTCTAGCCCTGGCCCGCCACCCCAGCAGAGCCTCACAACAAGCCAGACGACCCTTCACTCCATGAGGACCTCCATTTTCCACATCCGGACTTCCCCTCGTCAGAACTCCACCCAGCAGACCAGTCTATCACAGCCCGGCTCGCGCGGCCACAAGCAGCCGCATAGTTCATCAATAAATGCTAAATTTTGAGATGACTACAAGAGTATGCTACCCGTACGGCAGAGCCTGGCAAGCTACCCGTGTCGTATTTGATATGCCAGATACCAGTAACAATTATAGACCTCATTCCCATGACCCGATGGAATGGTTTGAGGCTCTTTATGTTCCTGGAGCAAGCAGGTGCCCTTGGGCTCTACTTGCATGAGACAGGTCATATGGAGATGTTACTGGTGCCCGCTCGAGCAAATCGATGATGAACGGGAAGACAGTGATACAGTGATACAGTGAAAGAGATCAATAAAGGGCAGAGATGCCCCCAGTCCACCAGGCTGAGTCAACTGGGGCAATCAGGAGGAGGACAGGTTTGAGTTTGGTCGGTCACAGCAGAGCTCCAGAAGCTGAAAACTTCCACTCCACAATTGCTGCCATGTTCTAGGCCAGACTCACTGCTCGAATGAGTTCCCTCCAAATATTAAACTGCTGAAAAACTCAGATATGTTTTGTGACTGAAATCTCCAGGCTTTCATGGAAGTGGGGATGGGCTCCCTCCCTTCCAAATTCTTGGAAGGCTGGCAGTCATGCCCAAAGCCAACTGTATCACTGTATCACTGTCTTCCTGTTCATCATCGATTTGCTCGAGTGGGCACCAGTAATATCTCCATATGTCCTGTCTCATGCTAGTAGAGCCCAAAGGCATCTGCTCACTCCAGGAACATAAAGAGCCTCAAACCATTCCATAAGGTCATGGGAATGAGGTCTATAATTGTTACTGGTATTTGGCATATCAAATATGACACGGGTAGCTTGCCAGGCTCTGCCGTGCAGATGGCATACTCTTGTAGTCACCTTTGATCTATAGCATTTATTGATGAACCCGGGCTGTGATAGGCATTTCTGCTGAGTGGAGTTCTGACGAGAGGGAAGTTCAGATGTGGAAAATGGTGGCCCTCATGGAGTGGGGGTCTTCTGGCTTCTTGCGGAGGCTCTGCTGGGGTGGCGGACCAGGGCTAGAACCCGCCATCCCTCCCGGGCACCTCCTGAGCGGTTGGGCACAGGGAGAGCCGGTAGCAGCTCTGCCCCATGTCTGTGAGTCTCTGGATCAGCATACCTGATCCAGTCGGATCAGTTGCCCAAAGCTGACACCCAGTTAAAAATTTAATTCCAATTTTATCACCCTGTTAAAGCTTTTTGGAGTTCCTGGAGTGCATGGCTGATACAATACTGATACACCATCATTATGAGTTATTTGTTGTAATAAGCAATGCAACCAACATAAAGTAACTAGTGCCTGCTAAGGGAGCAGGCTTAGGGCGGGTAGGCCAAAAACTGGGCATCTTGGTGGCAGTAAGGGCACATTGGTGGTGGGAATGATGTTGGAATATTAAATACCTGAAGCAACTGTATTGTGAAAAGTTTGTAATTCATGGTGTTTAAATAAAAATAAAAAGGCAGGGGGAGAAAAAAAGACCAAAAACGAAATAGAGAACTCAGAAATAAATACGAGCCTATTTATATATGGGCACAGGATTTTCATCCAAGGTGCTGCCAAGTCAATTAGATAAAGGAAAGAAGAGTTTTCAACATGAAATATTTGGAAAATGGGCATCCACTCCCAATAGTTTGAGGTGTAAACTTCATCTGATACCATATAAAAATGAACTCAAAGTAGACTGAAGGTATAAAATAAGGTAAAACACTTATGTTTTTGTGTAAGGTAACACAAAAAACTCTTAGAAGAAAAAAGGAGAGAGGTGCTTCAAGACATTGAATTTGTCAGAGGTAGCTGAGATCTGACAGCCACTTAGGTAATCAAAATAAAAACAGATGATTATCTCATTGAACATTTAAAAGCTTTGGTTTCTTCAAGAACACTGTTAATAGAGTGAAAAATCAGCCCATGGAATGAGAAAAATATTTATGGATCATGTATTTGAGGAGGGATTGATACTCAGAATATATAAAGAACCCCTACAATTCAGCAATAACAACAAAACAGCCCGATTTATAAAATAAGCAGAAAACTTGAATAGATAGTTCTCAAAAGAAGAAACTCTTCTAGGTAATAAATGCATGAAAAGATATTCAACATGATCGGTCATTAGGGAAGAACAAATCAAAACCACAATGTGCTCCCTCAACATGTCTATTAGGATGGCTATTATGGAGAAAAGCAAACTCGGAGAATAATCAATGTTGACAGGAAGTGGTGAAACGAGAGTCTTCTGTTTGACTAGGCTGGTCTGGATGGCCAGAGCAGCAGCTGCTCCAGAGACAGGTACAGAAATTCTTAAGGAGCTAAACACAGAATTATTCTACCAGTCAACAGTTCCCCTCTGGATATCTACTCAAAAGATACCAAGGCAAGGACTTGGCCAAATATTTGCACACTTGTGTTCAAGGAAACACTGCTCACAATAGCCCAAGGGCAGGGGCAGCTCAGATATTTGTTGACAGATGGGTAGATACACAAACTGTGGAACAGAATATAATGGAATACTTGATAATCTTAATGATTATTATTATTGTTTGGTTTGGGGGTCACACCTGGCAGGCTCCTATCTATGTACTCAGGGATCACTTCTGGCTGGACTCAGGGAACCCCCTGGGATTCCGGAAACTCAGGCCACTCACATGCAAAGCAAGCACCCTGCCCACTGTACTATCTCTCCTGTCCTTTTTTACTTGAAATTACCTTCACCTTCCCTTCCTAATTGTGTGGGGGGTTGTGATGGGTGGGTTGTATACTTTGTAGCAGGGCTCACACACTTGGTGGCCCTATGCTGGCATTGTGTACTTGTTTTATGTCCCAAGGACATTGTCATGTTCAGCAATATGGACTGGTTCTAGGGCTCGAACTTGTGGCCTTATGCATGGAGGGCAGGTGCTTTACTTCTGAGCTACATCCCCAGACTCACTAATCCTAGGAATGTGTAATTAATGAACTAATTACATGTAAATAAATCAATAAATTTATTTACATGTAATTAGTTCATGTAAATAAATTAATTTAATGTAATTAATGAAAGTATATTTAATTAATTTGTATTTGGGAACTACAACTGGCAGTGCTCAGAAGCTACTCCTGGCTTTGTGCTAGAAGTTTATCTCAGAAGGTCCATGGGGGAGGGGGTATCGGAAATCAAACTTGGGCCTTTTGCAGACTAAACACATGCTCCAATATCTGTGCCATCTCTCTGACACCTCCCTGTTTAGCTGGCTACAATGTGGATGTGTGTTAAAGTGTTACAGGATTGAAGTAGGCCACTACGGACTAGTATGAAGGGCCTGGAGCAATTGAATTCATAGAAACAGGAAGTCATGTGGAGTCAGGGAGAGCTGATGGAGAGGAGAATAGGGAGTTTGTGTCTAACGGTTATGGAGGCGAGAGGTAATGACAGCAGGGCAAGGGGATGTGCTTCAAGTCACAGCACTGTGCACCTGAACATGGTTAAGGGGACAAATCTCAGCTTCTGTGTCAGATTTAAAAATCTGTAAGAGAAGGGCCAGAGAGATAGTCTAGGGCGTATGGCACTTATTTTTTTTTAAACAAAAATGCTTCTTTTCTCATAACTACCCTTAGAATAAAACTGCTCACCAAAAAGTGGTTGTCTGGGTCAAGGAGATAGGAGACCTGTAAGACACTTGCTTTCCTCATGGCAGACTTGATTTTTTAAAAAGTATTTTATTATACCACCATGAGATATACAATTACAAAGATGTTCATGTTTGGGTTTTGGTCATACAGTGTTCCAGCACCCATCCCTTCACCAGTGTCCATTTCCCAATTCCCTTCCCCCTCTCCTAGCCTGCCTCTATGGCAGGTTCTTTATCTCTCTCTCTCTCTCTCTCTTTCTGTCTTCCTTCTCTTACACATTGTGGATTGCAATACATACATTTAGAGGTTATCTTGTATATCTTTTTGTCTCTTATCAATGCTCAGTTCTAGGCTGGTATTATCACTTTGACATTTATTAGCACACTGTTCCCTTCTCTGTATTACCTAATCTCTGACTCCCACATGTTTGTGGTAGATTCCACCTTTGACAAGACCTCCTGGTCCATGTTTTGCCTGACTTTGGCTATTGGTATCATGGTATCATACTATATATAATCCTACCCCTTGAGGTGTGCAGGTGTGGCTGCAGTGCCTGGTTGCATAGGCAGGTGGCAGACAGGAGACAGGCTTGTCTAGGTCCAAGGCCCTGGATGGTTGATGGAGTGACACAAAAAAAGACTGGGCCTCCTTGGGTGAACCCAGAGCCACGGCAGAGCCTGGCAAGCTACCTGTGGTGTATTCAATATGCCAAAAACAGTAACTATAATGGATCTCATTCCCAACGAATGGAGATGTTACTAGTGACTGCTAAAGCAAATAGATGAACAACGGAAAGACAAGTGACTATATATATGTGTAATATATCTATATATATCTATAAATATCTATATCTATCTATCTATCTATCTATCTATCTATCTATCTATCTATCTATCTATCTATCTATCTATCTATCTATCTATCTATCTATCTATCTATCTATCTATCTATCTATCTATCTATCTATCTATCTATCTATCTATCTATCTATCTATCTATCTATCTATCTATCTATCTATCTATCTATCTATCTATCTATCTATCTATCTATCTATCTAACTATCTATCTATCTATCTATCTATCTATCTATCTATCTATCTATCTATCTATCTATCTATCTATCTATCTATCTATCTATCTATCTATCTATCTATCTATCTATGATGTGGTCAATTTCATTGTAGAACTGTCCACCAGGAGATTCCCATGTCCAATGTTTTGATTCAGCCTTCTGGAACTGTGACTTCCCATGAATAGTCTTGGTGGACATGATGAATTCAGGTAGTCTCTCACCCTGTTCGTTCCATTCTAGGCCATGGGTCCCGATATGGAGTTCTTCAGCTGATCTTCTTGGTCCTATCTTGGCATTAAAATCACCAACTATGATCTTGTAGAAGGTGTGATCGTTTTTTTTTGTTTGTTTGTTTTTTGCTTTTTGGGTCACACCGGCTATGCTTAGGGGTTTCTCCTGGCTCTGCACTCAGGAATTACTCCTGGCGGTGCTCGGGGACCATATGGAATGCCGGGGATCGAACCCGGGCAGGCACAGGTCGGCCGCGTGCAAGGCAAACACCCTACCCACTGGGCTATCGCTCCGGCCCCAAGGTGTGATTGCTTTTTATAGAACTCCTCCAGTTCCATGTAGAATTTCTCAATTTCTTCTTCCTTGTATGTGGATATTGGTTTATAGACAATGAAGATAGAAATTTTTGGCAGTGGGCCACATCTCTTCAAGTGTAATTGTCTATCCGGTTTGTTAGGCATTCAAATGAATCAATGTTCATGGCCATGTTCGTGTTGACAAGGACACTGATGCCACCAATGCCTGTTTCATCTCATGTTTTGAGGAACAGTTCTTCTCCAGTGTCAAAAACAGCATGATGCGATTGACGCCTTCTCGTCTCAGTCAGATCAATGATGTCATACTTGATCTTTTGTGCTAGCACCATCAGGTCCTTGATATATGCTTCTGATGCAAGCATACATGCATTGAAAGTACAGGCAGTCATTTTAGTCCTTCTTCATTTTTGCAGCCTAGTTTGGCCCTGAAATTTTTTAGGCATTCTTTGTTCATCCTTCTTAGTGCTGCCGTATAAGGGCTTTTTCAGAGTCAGGAAGATAAACATTTTTTATTACCTGTTTTGGCATATAGAGTATGCATCGGACAGCTTGCCAGGCTCTGCCGTGTGGGTATACTCTAAGTAGCTTGCCAGTCTCTGAGAGCTCATCTTCAATCAACGGTTTTGCCTAACCAATGTCACTGTCGTCCCTAAATTCCAAAGAGAATCAGACCACTGCCTCCTTTGTGCAAAATTCTACTTCATGCAACGGGGAGAAAAGGCTGCAAAGTTTAAGAAGAGAACTCCCAGAATGATCACCAACTGGGAACTCTTTGGCACCATTGCAGCAACATGGAAAGATACCATCATTGACAATATCGATGAAGAATACAACCGACTGGTTCAGCACCTCCATGACTGTGCAAAGAATGCCTAGAGAAAGAAAAGCCACAAAAGAACACCTGTCTTCAAAAACTCTTGAGCTCATTCCCTACGAAAGCAGGATGAGAACGCTATTTGTGTCTCCCAAAGAGAAATCGAAAGAGCTATGCTTGGAATATCATGCCTCACTCAAGTGAGATAAGGGAATCCAGAGTTCTGACCTCCATTGCTGTTCCAGAATCAGGGATGCTGTCTCATTTGCCACGGCATCAAAAATCAGATGGGCTGGACATATAATGCGATTTTGATATGACCGCTGGACTAGAGCCGTTACCGACTGGATCCCATGGGATGTCAAAAGATCACGTGGCTGCCCACCTACAAGATGGTCAGACTTCTTTGTCAAGAACCTGAACGAACAGTTTGAGGCTCTTCGTATTCCTAGAGCAAATTGATAAATAATGGGATGTCGAGTGATCAAGTGATCAAGTGATATATAATATATGTATATATATACTTTGAGCAAGCAGGCTTCCAGAAAGGATTCAGTACAATCGACCATATCCACATGGTAACCAAGCTCATTGAGGTTTGTAGGGAGTACAAGATGCTGCTCTGTCTCACGTTCATTGATTTACAGAAAGCCTTTGATTCTGTGGAGACTGAAGCAGTCATCGAAGCCCTAGCCAAACAGGGTGTTCAAACCCAATACATCAAGATCCTTCGTGAGCTGTATTACGGATTCACCACCAGGATCTCACCATTCTACAAAGAAGTGATCATTAATGTGAAAAGAGGGGTTCGACAGGGTGATACCATTTCACCAAAACTCTTCAGCGCCACCCTCGAGAACATCATGCAACAATTAGAATGGGAAGGAATGGGAGTGAAGATAGATGGTCGGCAACTACACCACCTCCGCTTTGCTGATGACATCATTCTAATAACACCAAACATTAGCCAAGCGGCACAAATGCTGGCTGACTTTGACCGAGAATGTGGAAAGATAGGTCTACAGCTGAATCTAAAGAAAACTATGTTCATGAAGAATGAACTAGTTCCTGAGGCCCCATTCACTCTCAATGGAACAAACATCTCTGAATGCAGCAGTTATGTGTACCTAGGTCGAGAAATCAACATGATGAACGACCTAAAACCTGAGCTGCGCAGGGAGGAAGAGAGCGGCATGGAATGCCTTCAAAGGCATCCAAGAAATAGCTAAAAGGACAAAGAACCTCCGGCTCTGGGCACATCTCTTTGACTCCACCGTTCTCCCTGCATTAACATAAGCCTCAGAGACCTGGGCCCTACGAAAGCAGGATGAGAATGCTATTCGGGTCTCCCAGAGAGGAATCGAAAGAGCTATGCTTGGAATATCACGCCTCACTCAAGTGAGAGAAGGAATCTGGAGTTCTGACCTTCATCGCTATTCCAGAATCAGGGATGCTGTCTCCTTTGCCAAGGCATCGAAAATCAGATGGGCTGGACATGTAATGCGATTTGGAGACAACTGCTGGACTAGAGCCATTACCGACTGGATCCCACCGGATATCAAAAGATCACGTGGCCGCCCACCTACAAGATGGTCAGACTTCCTTGTAAAGACCCTGAAGGAACGGTTTGAGGCTTTTCATATTCCTGAATCAACCAGATGCCATTGGGCTACATTGGCTTGTGATAGGGTCTAATGGAAATGTTACTGGCGCCCGCTAGAGCAAATCGATGAATAACGGATTCAAGTGATCAAGTGATCAAGTGATATATATACTTATATCATGCAAATAAATGCAGTCATTCTATATCTTTTTCCTTCTGACTAATTTCACTCAACATGATCCTTTCTATGTCCATCTATTTATAGGCAAATTTCATAACTTCATTTTTCCTAACAGCTGCATAATATTCCATTGTGTAGATGTACCAAAGCTTCTTTATCCAGTCATCAATTCTAGGGCACTCTGGTTGTTTCCAGATTCTGGCTATTATGAATAATGCTGCTATGAATATAAAAGTAGGAATGGCATTTCTGCTGCGTATTTTTGGCTTCCCAGAGTATATTCCCAGGAGTGGTATGGCTGGGTCAAATGGGAGTTCAATTTCTAGTCTTTGGAGGAATGTCCATATTGTTTTCCAGAAAGGCTATACCAGCTGGCATTTCCACCAACAATGTGAGAGTCCCTTTCTATCCACATCCACGCCAGCATCCTTGCTCTTTTGGATATGAACCAGTCTCTCTGGTGTGAGATGATATCTACATTGTTTTGATTTGCATCACTCTGATGATGAGTAATGAGGAAGATTTTTTTCTTATGCCCTTTGACCATTCGAATTGTTTCCTTGTTGAAGTTCCTGTTCATTTTTCTCCCCATTTTTTGATGGGGTTGGCTGTTTTCTTCTTGTAAAGTTCTACCAGTGCCTGATATATCCTTGATGTTAACCCCTTATCAGATGGGTATTGGGTGAATATTCTTTCCTATCCTGTGGATTGTCTTTGTATCTTGGTCACTGTTTCTTTTTGAGGTGAAGAAGCTTTTTAGTTTCATGTAGTCCCATATGTTTATCTTTGCTTCTAGTTGCTTTGTTAGTGGTGTTTTATTTTTGAAGATGCCTTTAGCTTCAATATCACGTAGGGTTTTTCTACATTTTCTTCAACATACTTTATGGATTCAGGTCTGATATTGAGATCTTTAATCCATTTTTATCTGATTTTTTGTGCATGGTGATAGACAGAGGTTCAAATTCATTTTTAAGTTTTCCCAGCACCACTTGTTGAAGAGGTTTTCCTTGCTCCATTTCATCCTTTTTGCTCCTTTATTGAAGATTAAATGATCATGTATTTGAGGATGGGTGTCAGGATACTCAACTCTATTCCATAGGCCCACGGGTCTGTTTTTATTCCAATACCATGCTGTTTTAATTACTATTGCTTTGTAGTACAGTTTGAAATTGGGGATGATGCCTTCCATCTTTTTTCCCCAAGGATTGATTTAGCTATTCATGGGGGTTTATTATTCCATACAAATTTCAGGAGTGTTTGGTCAATTTCTTTGAAGAATGTCATGGGTATCTTTATAGGGACTGCATTGAATATGTATAAAGCTCTAAGGGGATATTAAGAAAATGATTCCATTCACAATTGTACCACAGAAAATCAAATACCTAGGAATCAGCTTAACCAAGTTTGTAAAGGACCTGTACAAAGAAAACTACAAGACACTGCTTCAAGAAATAAGAGGACATGAGGAAATGGAAACACATTCCCTGCTCATGTATTGGGAGAATAAACATTGTCAAAATGGCAGACTCAATTTTGATCTCCGGCACCTAATAGGGCGCCCTGAGGCTCACCAGGAGTGGAGCTCAGAGCCAGGAGTAAGTCCTGAGTACTGCCAGTGTGGTCCCAAAACAAAACAAACCAATGAACAAAACAAAGAAGAGGCTTATCATGGGAGATCATTCTACAAAGTGAACATTTGCTATGTTTCTTTTTAGATATTATGAATGTGTAGGTCAGCTCTGATGGCAGTGCTCATTGGGGAAACTGAGTCACCAACCCAAACCTAGAGCAGTGACCCAGGTGTCAGGGGCAACACCCAGTTTAGCAACCACTGTCCCTGAATACAGCAAGTAACTCTCTGGATGGCTGGACTTTAATTTCTTGCCCAGTTGCTTGTGAAAACTCCCAGGCTGACACAGGAAGATCTTTTGAGAGAGCCTGTTTCCTGCTATCCCAAGTGATTTTATTCAACTTTATATTTAGAAGCTGATTGCCAGTACAGATTATTGGGAAATGTCCATGTGTGTTTGGAAAATGCTGGCTGTGTGACTTGACCTCTCCAGCTACAACTTTATGAAGGCTGAACAGAGAGCGGGTGTTTCTCAGGAAAACCTAGAGTCTGAATTGAAATGGGCTGAAGGTATAATTCAGGGACCGTGGAAGACACAGTAAGAGAGAGTGACAAAGATCTCATACTTTTTATATTGAGTACATATTGGTAGAATAAGAATTTGAATATATTAGGCTAAATAAAAATGTGGTTAGCATTGATTTATCTTTCAGCCCTTTGCCTCTATTTTTTTTAAGAAAACATTTGGGATCAGGTGTGATGGCATTTGGGGGACTATGTTGTGCCAGGGTTCGAACTTGGGGATCCTGTGCGCAGAGCATGTCCTTCCACCCTTTGAGGCTTTTCCACCCCTTCACCCCATCTCCTCTCTGCTTTTTTTTTTTTTTGGAGGCCATACCTAGCAATGCTCAGGAGTTGCTCCTGACTCTGCACTCAGGAATTACTTCTGTTTTTGCCTTGATTTTAATGCAGCTCCTAGGAAGAGGGAAACTACACCAACAACTTGCATTCTACGTCCCTTGAACAGTGCTGGACTAGAGCCCGTAGAGGAAGCATGGAGCAGGGGAGAAACAGCAGAGTTCTGTGGCAGAGCCGTAATTTCAGTCTGGATCCCCAAGCCACAGGTATTCATTTGCAGTTAAGTTGGCTGTGGTTGATGTGATGTAGGTCTCTACAAAGCCTGCCAGGGAGTGAAGCAACGTTCTCATGCCAAGCACATGGGGTTCCCATACTGTGCCCAGAGGAGGTGTGAGGGGAAGCAATGCCAGGTGGGCAGGGCTGGACAGGCTCCCCCTGGTTCCCCCATCCATCCATCAACCCATTCACTCAGAGACCTCCAGCTCAGGCAGCGCTTTAGTGCTCCTACACTTGCACCCGAGACAGTTCCTGTAAGAACCCAGCATTCACTTTACAATAATAGAAAGGAAAGAAAGCACTGGTGAAGAGAGAAGTCTTTGTTATTTTTTAGGGTTTTGGCCCACACCCTGCTGTGCTCAAGACTTACTCTGGACTCTGTGCTCTGGGATCCCCCTGGTGCTCAGAGAGCCTATGGGATGCCCGAGAACAAACCAGGTTTAGCCATGTACAAGGCAAACATGCTACCCACTGGGCTGTCTGGCTTAAGAGGGATGTCTTTGGATGCAAAAGGTTGTTCTGCTTTCAAGCTGCTGGTCCTTGGGCCAGTTAATGATGTCATACCTCAGTTTCACTCTCTATGAAATGGGGATTTGTATACTTGTCCTGAAAGATCAGGATGATAATGGGATTGTGGAGATGATAGTGTCTGAGTTTCAGTAGGTGTGAGAATGAGGTTCTGCTC
The DNA here is from genome assembly GCA_021461705.1 of Cryptotis parvus. Classification (NCBI taxonomy): domain Eukaryota; kingdom Metazoa; phylum Chordata; class Mammalia; order Eulipotyphla; family Soricidae; genus Cryptotis; species Cryptotis parvus. Next base: position 25,056 of record JAJIBD010022805.1, read on the forward strand.
CCTTCTCTCAAGGTGTGTGTGTGTGTGTCTGTGTGTGTGTGAGAGAGAGAGAGAGAGAATGAGAGCGAGAGTGAGAGTCGGTTGAAAATGAAGTGATTTTTCTCCTAGTAATTTCTTGCCTTCTACCTCCTATTTTCCCTTATGCACAGAACCATTTGTTTCCAACAATAATATCCATCTTCAGGCACTGATGACACAGGAGAATGAGATAAAATGGGGGGGTAGCCATGCCCTCTATATACTGCCCCTGGTACGCTCATCACATGCTGGTCTTCCTTGGCCTCCTTTCTTGGCCATGTTGATGAGAAACAGGACTGCAGGGGGCAGTGTGGGGCAGCACTTTACCCAGGAACGACAGACTCAGCCACTCCAGGGATGTGCAAGAAATTGGAACCTTCCCAGCTCAGGGCAACCCCAGAGAGCTCTAGAAGGAAGATTCCGTTCTGGTGTTTGGATGCCTATTATTATACCTTACCAGGTATAAACTTGGTCTCCAGATCCCTGCTGGCTAGCCAAGCTCATCTCCAACCCCTCACACTCATCTATAGGTTCTCTTAACATCACATTTTATCCAATATAAAATTTTACCCATGTGGGGAGACAGCCATAGGTAAAGGTGTACCCCTATAAGGGAGGTGACTGCCCCAACTCCTCCCTGGGAAGAAGTCACAGTTCTTTTGTCTGCAGATGACAGAGTTAACCTCCTAGGGGGTGTCTCACACTACTGGGGGGAGGTCCATGGCTTGGTTCTGAGGAGCAGTGTCTCATGACTCTTTCTTTCCGAAAGCTCTTGCATGAATGAGCCCCTGACCAGCTCCACCCAGTTCTGAACAGAGTATTGTGGGCCAGTCTGGTGTGGTCAGTGGCTAGAGTCTCTGGAACAGCTGTGGAGTCATCGACCTGGGTCCCTGAGGAAGCCCAGAGGTGCCCACTCTGGTGAAGGCCTGGATTTGTGTTCTTTGGAGTCTCAGCTAGGGGCTCTGCTCAGTCACCGGGTGCTCTGGAATCCTGCAGGCTAATGATGACAGCTGCTGAGGAAACCAAAGGCACTATTTGCATTTAAATAAGGGATACCAAGGGACCAAAGCCTGCAAGTCCTAAAAGGCAGATTCTCCCAAAGGCTGGAATGTCTAGTCAAGGTTCCAGTGGGGCTGTGGGCAATAGGAGCCCTGGCTGGTTCATTCCTTCCCTCCACACAGGGGTGCCTCCAACTCACAGAGTTCCTCCGCTTATCTGGCTCCCCCCTGTTCCCCCAACTCCTTTCCATCTCTCTCTCCAAGGATTTTGTAATATGTTGTCTAGACACCACTGCTGCTGTTTCTCCTCCATTAATCCATTTTAATTGGAAAGTTATCATAATGCAAACTCTCTTTGGTATTATTTGCGGTGCTGCGTTATTAGAACTTCACCAACTCGCTTTCCCAGCAAATTAAACTTGCTATGGAAGCAATGAGATCAGCTGCTCATATTAAATCAGGCTTCGCATTGTTAAGTGGGGCTGGGAATGAAGCTTCCTCTGCTGGGTGGGGAGCCCGGAGGCATCGACAAAGCCCCCACTGTTTCTAGGCTGGGGATATGACTTCTGTGCCACAGTGACTCTTTTGGACGAAGCACCATGTGCTAGAAAGTCAAGATGGGAAGGGAGAGGGACCCAACGCTTCTGGGGGTAACTAATTTCTCACCCCAAGCCCAAGGCAAAACAGTGGTGATCAGAAAACCCAACACTTGAGAAAGTCCTTTCAACTGGTCGTGGAATCCTGGTAAATAGGCGGTTCTCCTTTCTATTGGTGTTTTGTTGCTGTTTGGGTGGTGCCAGGGATTGAACTTGGGTCTCTCACAAGCAAGGTGTGCGTTTTATTACTGAGTCACACACGGAGCCCCCTTCTTTCTTTTGAATACACGAACTTGCTCCAGCTACACAGAGGAGCATGTCCTTGGGGGCTGTGTGGATTTGGACCCATGTCAGAGACTTTGAATCTAAAATCATGCCCCCACTTCCTCCCTCAAGGGGCAAAAGTCATAGCCAAGCCAGCAAACACCTTTTTGGGGTGCAGACCCTGGAAGGAATTGGCTTGCAGTTGATGGTATGGAAGCAGTTTGGAGAGTTACCCAGTTTTCCGTTTGGTGACTAGAACTCAGCAGCTTAGAGCAGAGTCATTTATGCTGCTGATAGAGCAATAGTCTTCTTCTAAATTTTATTTCTAATTAATTAATATAAGTTAAATTCTAGTTTAGGCAACATGGCTACAATAGTGTTAATTTTTGAAGTTGGTGGGCCTCCTGGGGGTGGCTTATAGGAAATGGAAAGGAGAGAGTCGACCACTTTCTCCTGTCCACCTTTGCCGCCCGGGACTGGCTGGGAAGGCTAGGGTGGATAAAGTCTGCCATGAGCCCCTTCATGGCACAGGCCTAGAATCTTCCAGCACCGCTAGGCAGTGTCCAGCCACAACTGACATCCACTTGGTCTTCTCGGCATGGGAGTTAATCCCCACCGCCTGATTTCTTGGGGAGCTGTGCACACAGGCTGAAGAGAGGAATTGCTCTACAGGAAAGGAAAACCAGTCTTAGGCCTTACCCTGGCTATTCGGGTCCTTGTCTTTCTCACAGAAAAGAATTTTAGACATGAGCAGTGAAGGAAAAACAGATTTTTTTCCTGGAGGTTTTCTGAGGAAAGGGAAAGAGAGAGAGAGAGAGAGAGAGAGAGAGAGAGAGAGAGAGAGAGAGTAACACACTTAGAACTCGGGCTTCCTTTCCCAAAGGTGGAGAGAGCCCCAGGACACATCTCCAGAGGGGAGATGTGGACCACATCCATGCATGGGCACCACATGGATTTGGACATGTGGACACAAGCTTCACACAGGCTCAGGAAGCATATGACCACACTTCTTTTGTTAAAGTTGGCTTTAATGGGATTTTTCCCAAGCTGCCCCCACATAGGCCTTCCAGCTAGGTGATAGTCCGTTGCTAGAGTGGTTGCCAAGGAGGTAGAGTTGGGCATGGCTGATGGTCTGCTTTGAAATTACTTTCCTAGTCTTTGTTCCTGCTGAAGCTTCTCTTGGAGGGATTCTAGACTTCTCTGGGTCTGTTGGCCCCAGGTGAGGGAGGGTCTTATCAGACCTTAGTTCCCTGTCCACGAGGGAACTTTTTCCAGCCTTGGGGATATTGGTTTTATTACTTCCCAAGAGGGCTATTTCCTGATTGCATTCATTTCTGGGATATAAAAAGATAGTACGAGACTAATATCCAAGGCCAGGCAAAACATGGGCTAGGAGGACTTGCCAATGGTTGGAATCTACCATAAGTGTGTGGTGGGCAGAGGGTAGGTAAGATAGAGAAGGGACCAGTTTGCCAATAATCATTGGAAATTATAAAGCTAGACTAGAACTGAGTATTAAAAGTAGATAAAGGGAAATATATAATAACCCCTCAGTGTATGTACTGCAAACCACGATGTGCTAAAGGGAGAGTGAGAGAGAGGCAGGCAGACAGACAGACAGACAGACAGAGGGTGCCTGCCATAGAGGCAAGCTGGGGGACAACAGTGTTGGAAAATGTGCACTAGTAAAGGAATAACCATAGAATACTGTGTGACTGAAACCCAACCATGAACAGTTTTGTAATTGTCTATCTCGTAGTGATATAATAGACTTCTTTAAAAAATTTCCCATCTACCTGCCTACATCAATATTTATGGTATCACTGTACACAGTTACTGGATAACCCCACACCAAAGTGCCCAGCCGCCATCCCTCCACCCTCTCTGTGAGGTGATGCTCTTGCTTGTCTACCAACACTCTCCTCTACTTCCTTGCTACTGGGAGCCAGATTTGTTTGGGCAGACAGACTTATGGCTACCACCAGAGGGAGATTCACTTTTGGCCAAATCCCACCATGGGAGAGGGTTTCCTTTGACCAATGATGGGTCTGAAGGTGGCATCTGTTGTGACAATAGGGGAAGACTAGTGTGGTCTTCTGTGGAAAAGGCTTCTTTGATGATGGAGTGGTGTGGAGGATGCCTTTGTTTTTCATCTCTTCTCCTTTCTTCCAGTATGTATGCCGCTTGTGGTGGTGTTTACAATACACTCTCCATTTCTTTGGCCTTCCTTTCTTCCAAAGAGGGCATATGATTCTTCTCCTCTAGATGTGGGTCATACTCAGTGACTCTCAACCAGAAAGAATATGACAGAAATGACAGTACCTGTCATTTGGAAGACAGGCCAATGGGTCACTGATGTTTCTGTTTTGTTCTTGAGGTCTACTTGCTCCAGAGAGCCAGCCCTCCTGTTGTGAGGATGCTCCCAAGGTGTGTGGAGCGGCCTGTGTGGAGCAAAACCGAGGACTTCTCCCCAAACCAGCACCAACTTACCAGAAGCAAGTTGGCAAGTTCCCAAGAAGGACATTCTCCAGGTCCCCACATCTCCAGAGGTCCTTCCGCCATCTTTACTGCTCCTCACCAGACACCCTAAGCCAGGACCCCAAGCCAAGCTGCTTCCTGAATTCCTAACCCAGAGAAACATTGGGTTAGGAATGGGTGGAACATTGTTGTCTAGTGTTTTCAAAGTCACTCTGTTTGGGCCATGAATGATGACTCAATGCCAGTCAGCTATCTTGGAATGGATGACAAGGATTTGCCGAGGATTACAAGAGAAAGGAAGCCAGTAAGTCGCAGGCAGTTAAGGATTTGAATCCTTGGAATCCAAGGAATAAGGGGTGAACTAGGCCCTCATTCCCTGGGTCTAGAGAGATTATAGTTTATTCACACTTCACTGGCTAGCACAAGGGACATGGTGTCCTTTGGTCAGTAAGTGGGATGGGGAAAATGCCCAGGAGCATGGGAGGCTCCCTGGAGGAGGACGCAGAATTGGTCAGTAGAAGTTAGATGTGGAATAGAGAGCAGACGGTGTTTTCTGACAGGCTGAGGAAGGCAGAGGGAGCGTGCAGTTCTTGCTGTAGGCCGCACTCCCTGTTATTTACTCATGGAGACTGCTTGCTCTGAACTCTGCAGTTTTCCTTGGGACTTTGGGTGTTCTTCCTACCTCTTTGCCAGTTCCTTTGCTGAACAGTAGATGCCACAGTGTGAAGCTGGTGGTGCAGGGCTGTAGAGCCTGAGGGGAGTAACTCTCAGGAAAAATTTTCTGGAGGGATAATAATTATGGGATTAGGGCATCAGTACAACAGGTAGGGCATTTGCTTTGCACGTGGCTGACTTAGGTTTAATCCCTGGCATTCCATATGATTCCCCAAGCACTGCCAGGAGTAATTCCTGAGTACAGAGCCAGGAGTAACCCCTGAGCATTGCCGGGTGTGACCCAAAAAAAAAAAAAAGAAAAAAAATTTTTGGAAGAAAACTTAGGTATTAGGAGGGGAACATGCACATTTCTTTCCTTCCTTCCTTCCTTCCTTCCTTCCTTCCTTCCTTCCTTCCTTCCTTCCTTCCTTCCTTCCTTCCTTCCTTCCTTCCTTCCTTCCTTCCTTCCTTCCTTTCCTTCCTTCCTTCCTTCCTTCCTTCCTTTCCTTCCTTCCTCCCTCCCTCCCTCCCTCCCTCTCCCTCCCTCCCTCCTCCCTCCTCCCTCCCTCCCTCCCTCCCTCCCTTCCTTCCTTCCTTTCCTTCCTTCCTTCTTTCCTTCCTTCCTTCCTTCCTTCCTTCCTTCCTTCCTTCCTTCCTTCCTTCCTTCCTTCCTTCCTTCCTTCCTTCCCTCCCCCCCTCTTTCTTTCCATTTTGGAGAGGGGACAAGGCTAGGCTAGTCCTAGACTAGCTAGACTAGGCTTACCCCTAGTTCTGTGCTCAGGGATCATTCCTGACGGGGCTCGGGGCATCATCTATCCACTGTGCTGGGGCCATAACCCAGGTCAGCCTTCCATCCTATACTGTCTTTCTAGTCCCAACATTTCTATTCTGGGATTCCAGAGAGGCCTTCAACACCTCTTTCCCAAGCTGCGGAATCTGGGCATTGCCATGATGGGCTGTGGGCTCTGGGCTGTGGTCACCATTGTCTAGGAGCTGGCAGCTGCTAGGGAGGGCTGACTCTGCAGCTGTTTGGGTCCCGGAACACCCAAAATGTGGTGGGGTGTGGACCATGGACTCAGTATCCTGTTGGCCTGATTCTGGGTGAGTCAAGGCTGTGCCAATGGCTTTCCCCTGGCCCCACCTGATGTGGACAGGGAACCCCAAGCCTGGGAGCATAGCTTCCCCCACTTTCCACCAATGATGCAGCTCCATTTCCTTCTGGAAGAGGGCTCTTTGCTGATCTGAACCCAGATCAGTGCTCATTATCACCAGGTTGCCTAGGCTGGGCTGTGACTGCTCCCACAGGCAGGAGGGTTTTGAGAGAGGGAGGGTTCCCCAGGAGGGTGCATGGATCTGGGGGAGAATTGTGTGGCATCAGGTTTTGGGGAACAGGGTCTATAGGTTATCCTGTCCCCCATTGCAATAGAGCCAGTTTGTGATCCTGTCTGTTCCCTGGGATGACCCCACAACTGGGCAGGGCAGTGTGGTCAGCCTGCATGAGAGTCATACCTGTAAGAGCCACTGAGACTAGGACCAGTTGGAACCTCCTTACCTGGTTTCTTCACAGATGAGGAAACTGGGATCCCCAATGAGAGTTCTCCAGACTCACTCCTGGAAGTCATCACTTTTGTGTGCTTGTCCAGGGAGGCGTGGCCCAGAGAGAAAGATGGGGGGGGCATGAATTCCCATGCAGAGCCAGTCAGACCTGCTCTTGGGGTTTGCCTTTCCAGGTAAGGGGTGCTTAGCTGTGGGGGCCACAGGCTCACTACCTACCGATGCTGCAAATTGAATGAAATAGCTGCTTGGTTACAAATTAATAACAGATTTATTTGTCATTAAGGCAGCATTGTTTAATAAAATTAGTTCAGCTGAGCATAATTACCTTCATAAAAAAATTCCCCTTAAAAATTACTTTGATAAATCTAAGCCAATTAGGCAGGGAGAAGGATTGGGGCATGGGGGTGTGGCCCTGAGATGGGGCTGGGACAGGGATTGGCTTCCCAAAACCTTTTGGGTCACTCCTGCGACCTCTTGACTTGCCAGTGGCAAGATTGGAGTTCAGCTTCCCCACAGCAGACCTAGGAGGGGTCTTGCTCCATCCAAGCCACAATTTCTCTGACGGGGTCCTGCCTCTATTTTTCTGTCTCACTCCCCAACTTTGATTTTCTAAGAGTGTCTCTGTTCAGAGACTTTAGGATGCTTCCTTTTTTGCACACAACGGATGATTCCAAAAAATCTTTTGGGGGTGCCACTCCCAGAACTGTTCAGGGTTTACTTCCTGGCTCTGCACTCAGGAATTACTTCTGCAGTGCTCAGGGTACCAAATGGGATGCTGGGGATCGAACCCTGGTCAGCTGTGTGCAAGGCAAAGCCCTACCTGCTGTGCTATCACTTCAGCCTCTGACTTCCAAATTAAAAAAGAAAATTGGGGGCCACAGCCAGCAGTGCTCAAGGTTTACTCCTGGCTCTGTGTTCAGAGATCACTCCTGACAGAGCCCGGGGTGCTGGGATTGAACCCAGATTGACTGTGTGCAAGGCAAGTTCCTTACTCACTGTACTATCACTCATCCCCCGACTTCCATATTTTTAAAATAATTTTTTGGATCACACCCAGCAGTGCTCAGGGCTTACTCCTGTTTCTGTGCTCAGGGATCAATCCTGGCCGAGCTCAGGGGACCATAGGGGATAAGGGGATTGAACCCGTGTTGGCTGTGTGTAAGGTAAGCGCCCTTCCCACTGTGCTAGTCCTCTATCCCCTGTTCTAAATCTCGGTCTTACTGTTCATGCTCTGCAAGTCTGCCTCCTGGACACTGGGGAAGGTGGGAAGTAGGTGAGGATAAACAGCTGACATGTTGGGCCCAGCCTCACCCCAGCCTACACAGAGGGCCTGAGACAAGCCGCTTCACCTACACAGCCTTCCGTCCACACCCGATTAAATGGAAACACGATTATTTTGCTTCTGGGGCAGCTGTGAGTACCTTTGAAATCAGAGCAGAGACCTTTCCCTCTGGGCTCCCTGTCCGCAAATTTCCCGGTAGGGCATACAGCTCATTGTCCTTGTTACTGGGACCTTCCAGCTCTTTCTAGAACACATTTCTGGGTCATCTCTGATTAACAGATGAGGGTCAAGATTCAGTCAGTCTCTGTCTCTCCAGCAGCCTCGCTGTCTAGCTCTGCTGGCCCAAGCTTGACCCCTGAGAGTTTCAGACTGGGCAAGCGGAGTCAGTTCTATGGAATCTCTTCACATGCCTAGTTTTCCTTTTTTCCACTTGGGTTCAGTTGTTTTTTCTGTTTGGGTCACACTCAGTGATGCTCAGGAGTTTCTCCTGGCTCTGTACTCAGGAATTACTCTGGGTGGTGCTCAAGGGAACATATGGGATGCTGGGACTGAACCCCAGTCGGCCACAAGCAAGGCAAATGCCCTCCCCGCTGTCTCTCTGGCCCCTTGGGTTCAGTTTTAAGCCAATGCTTCATCCACGGACCCTGTGGGAAAAACCACAGCAAGATACAGAAATGAAGCAGGTGCCCCTCGCTATGCGAGGGAGAGACGGAGGGAGAGACAGAGCAGGCCACCCACTGGCCTGGCTGCCACATCTCTTACCATCCAGGCTGGCACTGTCCAAGGGCTCTGCTCCATACTCAGTCCTCCTTGGGCCTCCATGAGCCTCCTTTTATTTCCCAGGCAGCTCTTGCTGCCGCGTGGCTACAGAACATCTGAAGCCTTCAGGCCACACAGACTCACTTCATGGTATTGGGTCTCTGTGTGCTGTGCCAGGGCATGTAACAAGGACACATACATTGAAAGTGCTTCAGTTGGGGATGGATACATAGTCCCGTGGATAGGGCTGGCCTTGCATGGAGTCAAACTGAGTTTGATCCTCGACACCATGTATGGTCCCTTGAGCCTCACCAGGAGTGAGCACTGAGCACTTCAGGTATGGCCCCACCAATAAACTCAAAGAGAAAGTATTTGAGAAGGAGAAAGTGAGTCCCAGGAGAGCACATGCCTTGCATGCATGCGGCTCCGGTCCATCTATGCATGGTCCCCCGACCCCTGACAGCAGCAGGACGAGTGCACGGCAATGAGTGCTGGTGAATGGTTGGCAGAGCCCAGGGAAGCTGTGAGGGGGCCAGGATCTTCCTTGGGTGCTGCAGCAGTCCCAAGGGGAGATGGGATAGGGGAAGCCAGAGCTTGAGTGGTGGGTGTTGTGGGAGAAAGGGGGCCTTGCCTCACTTCCTGTGTGGAGAGGAGGGAGGACCTACTCCTCTGACCTCAGTCTGCTGCTCTGCCCCCTCCAGAAAATCCTACTCCCCAGGCACCTAGTGGAGCCTTGGGAAAGGAGAGAGTCTGTGGGGGGGCCAGCTTATGTTGCTGCACATAAGCCTGAAAAACTCTCTGCTCACCAGCCAGCCCCACTTGGTGGTGGGGGGTTGGGGGCCTCTAGCTCCTCTAAAGCCCCTTTTGAAGGGAACCTCAGAGCTATAATGAGTTGAGAGGCTTTATGGGAACCCAGGCAAACCAATTAGGTTTGCTTAAAAAATATTGTATTCATTAGCATGAAAATAAAGCTGAACTTTTTAGAGATAATTGCATCTTTTAAAATGTGGTAGTCTTTGTCTGGGCTTGTCTCATAAATATGCATGCTGCATAATCCGTTTGGAACCGTGGTTGCAATCATGAGTAACACACAAGTGCATCCAGGCTGTTAATATTCTGACAAGAGTGGGCCTCTGGGGTCCGGCTGTGCCACCAGGACAGCCCCCTCGAGGTGGCTGTGTAATCCCCAGCTGTCAACCCCCCAGAGGGGGCGGGATGGCCAGCAGGTCCCTGACACCATAGACCCAGGCTCCAGTTCTCGATTATCGCCTTTTGTGCTGGTGTCTCCAAGGAGGTGGACTGCAGGCTCCTTGCGCTTTGCTCAAGTAGCTAAGTAAGGGGGCCACGCGGGGTTGAGCTCAATTTGCAGCTGGGGAAATTGAAGCCTTGGGTTGGGTTAAGTGGGTTCGAGAAGGTCAGCCGAGAGGGACTGTGCAGACGGGTGCTCCTCTGCAGTCCTTGCTGGGAAAGGAAGGGTTGCCAGGGAGCTGGGGGCGGAACTTGGGACGGCAGGGGGAAGGGCTGGGATCCACCTGTACCCACTCTGCTCTGGCAGCTTTCCTCCATGTCCCCACAGATAAAGCTGCAGCCCTCAGCACTGACATGGGTGCAGCTTCTAGTCAAGTTCTCAGTGACATTTCCAAGTGTAATGTCCTTCAGCCTCTGGGAGGATCACTGAGTCTGTGGAACTGTGACATGAGCGGACCCCTGCCTCCCTCCCTCCCTCCCCTTCCTCCCTTCCTTCCTTTCTCCCTCCCTCCTTTCCTCCCTTCCTCCCTTCCTTCCTTTCTCCCTCCCTCCTTTCCTCCTCCCTCCTCCCTTCCTTTCTTTCTTCCCTCCCTCCCTCCTTTCCTCCCTTCCTCCCTTCCTTCCTTTCTCCCTCCCTCCTTTCCCTCCTCCTCCCTCCCTTCCTTCCTTTCTCCCTCCCTCCCTCCTTTTTCCTCCCTTCCTCCCTTCCTTCCTTTCTCCCTCCCTTCCTCCCTTCCTTCCTTTCGCCTTCTCCCTCCCTCTCTCTCCCCTTCCTTCCTCCCCCTTCCCATCATTGACGACATCGATGAAGAATACAACCGACTGGTTCAGCACCTCCATGATTGTGCTGTATTACGGATTCACCACCAGGATCTCACCATTCTACAAAGAAGTGATCATTAATGTGAAAAGAGGGGTTTGACAGGGTGATGCCATTTCACCAAAACTCTTCAGAGCCACTCTCAAGAACATCATGCGACAATTAGAATGGGAAGGAATGGGAGTGAAGATAGATGGTCGGCAACTACACCACCTCCGCTTTGCTGATGACATCATTCTAATAACACCAAACATTAGCCAAGCGGCACAAATGCTGGCTGACTTTGACCGAGAATGTGGAAAGGTAGGTCTACAGCTGAATCTAAAGAAAACAATGTTCATGAAGAATGAACTAGTGCCTGAGGTCCCATTCACTCTCAATGGAACAAACATCTCTGAATGCAGCAGTTATGTGTACCTAGGTCGAGAAATCAACATGATGAATGACCTAAAACCTGAGCTGTGCAGGAGGAAGAGAGCGGCATGGAATGCCTTCAAAGGCATCCAAGAAATAGCTAAAAGGACAAAGAACCTCAGGCTCTGGGCACATCTCTTTGACTCCACCTTTCTCCCTGCATTAACATAAGCCTCAGAGACTTGGGCCCTACAAAAGCCAGGATGAGAATGCTATTCGGGTCTCCCAGAGAGGAATCGAAAAGAGCTATGCTTGGAATATCACGCCTCACTCAAGTGAGAGAAGGAATCTGGAGTTCTGACCTCCGTCGCTATTCCAGAATCGGGGACGCTGTCTCATTTGCCAAGGCATCGAAAATCAGATGGGCTGGACATGTAATGCGATTTGGAGACAACTGCTGGACTAGAGCCATTACCAACTGGATCCCACGGGATGTCAAAGATCACATGGCCGCCCACCTACAAGATGGTCAGACTTCCTTGTTAAGACCCTGAAGGAACGGTTTGAGGCTCTTCATATTCCTGAATCAACCAGATGCCATTGGGCTACATTGGCACATGATAGGATCCAGTGGAAATGTTACTGGCGCCCGCCGAGCAAATCCATGAATAACGGGATTCAAGTGATCAAGTGATGCTAACCAGGGTTCTGCACAGCGAGGGCTCACCTATCTGACTGTGTCTCCATGGGCTGTGAGGGCTCACCTATCTGACAGTGTCTCCATGGGCTGTGCAGCATAGCCTGCTTGTGGACAGGTCATACTCTCCAGATGTGGGTAACCACACTGTGTTTAAACATTGATGACATCAGCTAAGGAGGCATCTCTGACTCTTTGGACCCCCCATTGTTAATGGACTCACAGCAGGACATCTGTAGATTGCATGTTGTATGGTATCTTAGGAGAATCGCTGCATTAAATTATTGTGCATTTAATGTGCTCATGGTAATTCCAACTGCTTTCGCAAAAGGAGAATCAGTTTGAGTTCTTTATTCTGTGTACCCATGATTGTGCCTCTTAATTATTTTATTTGAAATTTTTTTTGTCTTTTTTTATCTTATGTTAGGGTCACACCTGGTGGTGCTCAGGTTTACTCCTAGCTCTGCAACAGGAATTACTCCTGGTGGTGCTCGGGAGACCAGATGGGTTTCTGCGGATTGAACCTGGGTTGGCTGCATGCAAGGCAAACGCCCTCCCTGCAGTGCTGTGGCTCTAGCCCTCTTCTACTTGAATTTCAAGCACTCTGTGTGGTCTAAGAATTTCCTTTATCAGCAACACACAATGGACAAATGTTTCCTCTGATCTTTGTCTTTTGTGTTCATGTACAGGTTATTTTGCCATGCAGAAGTTATTATATTTTGGCGTATGCAATTCAGTTTGTCTTTTTTCTTTTTGGCCTTTGGGTGACACCTGGCGATGCTCAGGGGTTATTCCTGGTGGTGCTTGGGGAACCATATGGGGTGCGGGGATGGAATGTGGGACGGCTGTGTGCAAGACAAACACCCTCTCTGCTGTACTATCACCTGGCCTCCAGCCCACTTTCTTAACAGATATTTTTTAAGTTATGCTGCTGTAGTTCCGTTTCCTTCGTTCAGTGTTGCTGACTCTGTGACATAGATATGTCCATATACCACACCTCTGCAGCACCAATGTCCCAGAGGTCCACCCCCGCTGTAACCTCCCGTCTGCGTTTCCTTACCCCCTCCCTGATTTCCTCCTTTCCTGTCCTTTCCGATTCTGTAATCCAGGGTCAAGGGCAATCTAGGTACCCTCCACTGGATACTTGCATTCCCTTGTCTGTTATTCTAGAAACCATATATAACGAGATTATCTGGTGTTTGCCCTGCTGACTTGCTGCATGATATTCTCCATTTCCATCATAATCAGGTGAATCTCATCATTTTATCTGTCCTTGCAGCTGCATAGTATCCCATCATGCATTACACCACACCTTCCTATCACTCTAATCTGTCATTGGACACCTGGGTTGATTCCATGGCCTGGCTATTGTGCTAAGTGATGCCATGAATAATGGTGTGCCTATTTCCCTCTAATGAATGTTTCTGTGTCTTAGGGTCCAATACCAAGAAGCAGAATTGCTGGGTTCTAGAGCAGCTCTATTCTTACTTTTCTGGGAAATTTCCAAACTATTTCCCCATAAAGGTTGAACCAAATCACATTCCCACCAGCAGCGGATGAGGGTATCCTTTTTCTCCATATCCCCACCAACAGGTTGTTCTTTTTTTAAATTTGTGCCATTCTTATTGGCATGAGACAATATTTCATTGTGTTTATTTGAACTTCTCTGGTCAGTGACATGGTGAGAACTTTTTCATGTGCCTGTTGGCCAGAAGTATCATTCATTTTCTCTCTCCATTTTGGGAAAGATTTTTTTTTGTAAAAATGGCACATCTTTCCCTGATGTTGTGAAATGTGATGCCTGTCACCGCCTCATGTTCAGAAGAAAAGGGCCTGTATGTTCTGATGCACCCATCTTTGTGTCTGTCTTTCTACCAGCACCAACCACTTCTATTAATAAGCCTCACATAATACCTAGGTACTTTGCAGAGCAGATATTCACCCTAGAGTATTTTTCTTAGGAATTATTTATTTTCTAGTTTGGGGCCTAACCGTCTGTGCTCTGGGATTATTTCTGGAAGTGCACGAGGAAACAGAGGCAGTGCTGGGGATGGGGCCAGAGGGAGGCCACTGCAAGGCAAGATCTTAACTTTGTCTGTACAATCTCTTCACCTTCTTGATTTTTGGGGGGCTGGGGGGAGTGATTAGGCTACACTCAGTGATGCTCAGGGCTTACTCTGTGCTCAGGATCACTCCTGGCAGGCTAAGGGGAACATATGTGGTGCTGGGGATTAAACCTGGGTTGACGACCAAAAACACTATTGAAATAGGAATTGAACTTGTGTGGAATTTATAGATTAATTAAAGACGTTCTGTCTTTACATATGGAATCCTTCCTCTGCTTTTTCACATATTAATTCACTCATGCTTTCAAGAAGATTGTTTTTGAGCTCTTGTGGCATTCCAAGCATTTTGCTGGTGCCAAGAATATGAGATAAAAAAAAGGGACAGTCTGTACCTTTGTGTTCACAGTCCAGCCCAATGACACCATTGTTGATGGCCCAGAGGGGACGGCTATAGGCCTGGAAGTTTAGAGAGGTGAAGGAGTAAAGTGCTGATTCTTGCAGGAGAGGGGTTAGCAGGGGAAGGGCTGCAGGGAAGATGGAAATAGATGGTCCTGGGACTGGGTAGGGCGTTTGCCTTGCAAATGGCCAACCTGGGTTCGATCCCCAGCCTCCCATATGGTCCCCTGAGCACTGCCAGGAGTAATTCCTGAGAGCAGAGTCTCCTGAATACTCCTGTATCCCCTGAGCATCACCAGGTATGGCCCAAAAAAGCCAAAAAAAAAAAAAAAAAGGAAATAGATGTCCCAGAGACCCAAGAGGCAGAAAAGGCAAAAGGATGTAGAAGCCACTTTTCCTTACCTGTGAAGTTTTGGGCTTATTCTCCAGAACAATTGGGTGGAAGGAGATGGAGAAATTGAGCATCAGGTCAGGCCAACCATGGTTAGATGCCCAGATATGGTTCCCTGATCCCCACTAGAAGTGATCCCTGAGTGCAAAGCCAGGAGTAAACCCTGAACACACCCAGTTGTGGCTTAAAAACAAACAAATTAAACAGAAAAAAAAGAAAAAACAGGATCCTGTGAAATGGTCTAATGGAGACTGGCCCCATGGCCTTAGCTCATCCTGTATTCAGGACATAGCTGTTTTGTATCTTTTTTTGGGGTCACACTCAGTGATGCTCAGAGGTTACTTCTGGCTCTTCACTGAGGAATTACTCCTGGCAGTGCTCAGGGGACGATATGGGATGCCGGGGGATTGAACCCAGGTCAGCTGCGCAAGGCAAACACCCTACCCACTGTACTATTGCTCCAGCCCATGTTATGTACCTTTTGTGGAGGGTGGGTTTGGACCACACCTGGTTGTTCTTAGAGCTTACTTCTGGTTCTGTGCTCAGACATCCCTTCTGACAGTGCTCAAGGAACCCTGTGTAGTGCAGGGGATCGAACTGGGATTGGTCACATGCAAGGCAAGAGCCTTAACCCTTGTACTATCTCTCAGGCTTGGAGTCTTGTGCCTCTGAAGTCTAACTTAAATGGGGAGAGGGATCCATTTTCCACATGTAATCCCTTTGTTAACAGTTTAGGACATAAACCAATGCAGAAGGACAGGTGAGAACTGGCATTTACTGAGCACCTACTATGTGCACCCAATGTATTTTCTTGTCACTAATGGGTCTGCATTTTTTTTTACAATAACAGGAAAATCTTGCAATCATCCCTGGGTCCACCAGGATAATTCCTATTTTACAGGTCAGATAGGCGAGGGCTGGAGGGGGCGGTGGGGGAGTACAAGTGACTTGCCTTGGTCCAGTGCTTTGGGGGCCACGGGGTGGTGGGGGGGTGCAGCCGACCTGGCATTTCCTAGCTCGAGCAGTCGCTTTGCCCGTGCACAGCTGTGACTCGTTATAAAAAGGAGCGGGTTCTCGGCTTGGGAGGAGAGCGAAGGCTCGCTCTTGGCCAAGTTTCATTTAATTTTCCATCAGTAGGTGTCAACTGTGAACTAGTCAGAAATGCTAAAATAACAGCTTAAAAACATAGGAACAGAAATGGAAATGTAATTTTAGCGTGCCACCCCACCCCTCCGGGAGCTAAGTGCCGCTTACGGAGTATCTGTTACCGAAATGTAACACTTCGAGGCCGGAGCTTACAGGAGTTGCTAGTGATGTGCAATTTAGCAACTTGGGCTGTGAACGGAGAAGGGAGGGGGAGACGCCACAGGCAGAAAATGGAGAAGGAAAGGAAATGAAGAACACGGCCACCGCAGCGGCCTGCCTTCCTCCCAATGACCTGGGAAAGACCTGGTTGGGTTGGAAAAGACTTGTGTGGAAGGGGTATTTGCACAGGCGGACCCTGGGTTATTGGCCGGGGGACCCCCACCATTCCTGGCAATCCTCAGCTGACCCCCAAGTAAATACTCAGACCAGTGGTGTGGTGCTGCCCAGGCCATGCTGGACCACCAGGGCCACCCAGGACTTCACAGGGGCTTCTGAGCTACACTCGTGGTCCTGGGAGCACCCTCTGATGCCCAGATTCAAATCCAGGTGTTGCGCATATGAGATTTGAGCCACCCTCTGTGCCCCTGTCCCTGAACCAACATTCTCCCACTTCTGTGTTTGCTATGGGATGTGGCTGTGACCTTAGGACCGATGAAGTGGGTATATCCTGATCTTCTGTAGCCAAACTTGGATGCTTAAAGAATTTACTAGATGGTTTCAGACATCCAGGTCCCTCCCCACTGTCCAGGCCAATCATTTGACCTGAGTGTGATGTCACTTGTCCTGTCCTCAATTCCTGGTCCGGTGTATGGCCTACTGGTTCTGTCCTGAGCTCTCTGCCCACCTCCAGGTACGATGGCCTGTCCTATCCTGATGCTCTTTGTTCTCTATCTTATTCCTGGCTCTGCACTCAGGAATTGCTCTCTGGTGTCCTTTGAGCACCCTGGCCCCACTCAGCCCCAAGTCTTCCTGGGTGCCCGGGAAGAAGAGGGGGCCGGGGAGGGAGGGCGGCCTGGGGGTTCCCCAGCAAAGGCACCTGGGCCTGACCAAAGAAGGTGCAGGTGGGAGTGGGTGATGGGGCATGCATGTGTGGAGTACAGGTACCCCTGGGCCAGGCATGTTTCTGTTTTGGAATGTGCAGCTGGAGTTCATCCCGTGTCCCCTCGCTGGGCTCTGCTGCTCTGTCACTGTCCCTGGGACTCTCTGGGCTGTACCTCAGTGACTCCCTGTCCCCTCGGCTTTCCCTGGTCTCTAGCCTCTACCACACATGTTTAGGTGAGAATCTTCTTGCTCTCTGTGCATAGCTGAGGGGCAAAAAGAGAGTCGCTTGGTTGAGGCTTCCTTTTTTTTGGGGGGGTCGTCACACCCAGCAATGCTCAGGGGGTTACTCCTGGCTCTGTGCTCAGGAATTACTCCTGGCGGTGCTTGGGGCCATATGGGATGTTGGGGAATCGAACTCAGGCCAGCCGTGTGCAAGGCAGATGCTCTACCTGCTGAACTATCGATCCGGCCCCTGGGCCCCCTTTTATCTCCTGCTCTCTCCCACCCAGCTGTCCCATGGCCTAGTTTGACCAGCAACCTTTCTGATAGGTGCAATTGAAACGAGAAAATAAACAAACACATTTAAACCTAGTGGCCCTCCCTCCCACTGGGGCAATAACACAGAAGCAGGAAGAGAACCAGAGTGGCAGCAGAACTCACACTGAGGGTGATGAGGGGAAGTTCTGGGGTGCTGAGGGAGGTGACCCAGAGAGGAAGTAGGAGGCCTGGACCCAGAGTAGGAAAACTGAGCTCCAGCTGAGCATTGGCCCAGCTTCATTGTGCGGACTGGGTCACCTCTCTTCCCCTTACAGTCTCTGCTTTGTCACCCACAAGTAGAGACAAGCCAGCCAGATGTGTTGTTGTTATTGATTTTGGTTTGGGGCCACCCCAGGCTGTGCTCAGGGCTTACTCCTGCATCTGTGCTCAGGAGTGGCTCCTGGCATTGCTTAGGACCATTGGCAGTGCTGAGGATGGGACTGGAGTCAGCCGCATGTAAGGCAAGTACTATCTGTCTAGTTCTGAATTCAAGTTATTAAGGCTTTGACTTTGCCAGTCACAGAAAAGCCAACCAACCTATCCCAGAAGAGGCACTGGGGGACGTAGCACCGTGGTTCAGTTGCCTGGCTTGTATGCGCCCAACACAGGTTTGGTTCTGGCACCACAAGCCCTCCTAGCATTACCAAGCTCCTCTAGAGGCCCCTGAGCACTGCTGGGTTGACATTGGTGGCCCTGGGCTCTGCGGGTCTGAGTAGGACTGTGTCCTGGGTCGCTAGTACTGAGCAGGACTGTGTTCTGGCCTCTAGCACTGAATTGCTGAGTTGTCTGAGTACTGCTGGAGGGAAACTTCGTCCCCCTTGAACACCTCTACAAAGAAAAGAGGGTTGGGGAGATGAGGTTCAGTGGGAGAGCACATGTCATACATCTGGAAGGTCCTGGTTTCATTCCCAGCACCACACACCCAGAGCGCAGCAGTGAGAACAACAGATACAGGCAGTGGCTCATTTATGTAACTGTGACATTCACAGGGGATATGATGATCAGGTATAGCTGGATCCAGGAGCTGACAGAGGGTTTCTTAGACTCTTATTTTCCTCTTGCCTACTTCCTTTATTTTTTCCTCTCTGTGATGGTTTGTCTTTTCATGGTAAGGAGACACTCCTTTTTAATTTCTTTTTTGCAGTTTTGGGGATCAAGCCTAGAGCTCCATACATGCAAGGCAAGTGCTCACTGTTGAGCCACACCCCTGGCATGAGACATCCTTTTAAAATAGATCCCATAGACTCGCGCCTGAGAGCTCAGCCTCACTTAGACACCAGGAAGAAGGTTTCTCCAGAAAAGAAGTCTAAAGTGATTTGCTTACATAGGACTGTTGGGCTGAGATGAAAGCTGGTGTCAGCCTGGAGCTTGAGTGCACTGAGATCCAGTTATCAAAGGTGGAGGGGGAAGCGGGTGCTCCACAGGAGCCAATGTGGAAGAAATGCTTCAAGTCAGGCCGAACCTTTGTGAGGCTCAGCACAGGAGCACAGATGGACCACCAACCAGATACATACCAAAAGCGATAACTTGGGGCAGAGAGACAGTACCGGGCTAAGGCATTTCCCTGTGTGCAACCGACACAGAGACCCTGGTTCCCCCTGTAGTTACCCCCAGCACTGGTTGTGGCCCCCAAACCCAGAACAAATAGAAGGTGCTGACTAGCACCCGCCATCTGATACATAGACCAGGTTTCTTGGCTAAGGTATCTTTAAAATGAGCTGAAGGTCAGTTACCACACTGAATTCTGGGAATCCTGAAATTTGGCACCGCAATACACTGATACAGGGAGAACCATGGCCCACCCTTTCTCTGGTATGCTCAACTCCACCCCCCAGGACTGACGAAGATGCCACAGCTCTGCGCACCAGCCAGTCTGTGCCAGGCAGACTCTGTTCACCTTCGCAGGGAACTTTGTTCAGTGTATTTTGTCTGGGAGCTATACCTGTGCTCAGGTGTCACCCCAAACAAAAAAAAAACTGTACATAAATAAAAGCAATAATAACATTGATGAGAGAAAATCCATCCAGGTGACACTGAATAAAACCTCCCTCGCCTCCCGTGGTGTGTTTCCTGTGCCACTGTGATAATGTGGCTGCCCTGCCAGAGCGCAAGAGCCCTAAGAGCTGGAGTATTTTCTTTCCTCTTCGTGGTTATCCTCACCAGGCTCTGTGCCCACAACAGTGCAGGACAGCTGGAGTGCCAATTAATAACTGCAGCCGGGGAGGGGCATAACTCCATGGTGCTGCCTGCAGTAGGCCCCAGGTCCTATGAAAGGAAGAAAGAACATGTGGACGATGACATGAATTCCTGAAATCTCCAATCCAAAACTGCTCAGCCTGTTATTTTTTTAAATTTTGTCTTTTTGGGTCACACCCAGTGATGCTCAGGGGTCATTCCTGGCTCTGCACTCAGGAATTACTCCTAGAGGAGCTCTGGGGTCCATATGGGATGCTGGAAATCAAACCCAGGTGGGCGGCATGCAAGGTAAATGCCTTTCCCGCTGTACTATCACTATCAAACCAACTTTGTATATGTGTGTTTTGTTTATTTGTTTTTTTTAGCTCATACCCGGCAATGCTCAGGGATTATTCTTGGCTCTGCACTCAGGGAATTACTCCTGGTGGTGTGCTCTGGGGACCATACAGCATGTAGGGGATCAAACCCAGGTCAGCTGCATGCAAGGTAAATGCCCTACCTTCACCCCCACCTTTTTGTTTCCCTTTGGTGGCTTTTTGGATCACAACCAGAGATGTTCAGGGGTTATTCCTGGCTCTTTACTCAGGAATTACTCCTGATGATGCTCAAGAGAACATATAGGATGCTGAGGATTGAACCTGAGTGGGCGGCATGCAAGGCAAATGAAATGGCTGTGCTATGGACACACATAATATTGTGTGCATAATACAATATTATAATAGGGCTGCATAATATTGCTCACTAGGTACCTCTTCTCCTGGCTTCAGGTTAAAATGTAGACTCTGCCCTGGCCTGTAGCCCCAGTGGGTAAGTTGGTAAGTTGCTGAACTGGTCTAGAAGGAGTGGGGAGTCTGACTTTGGAGGTCTGATAAAGGCTCCTTGGAAGTTAAACAGGCAGGTGGGACTATCCCAGGTCCTATGGTGGGAGGGAGGAATGTGATTTTGGGGTGACTGGGTGCCCAACCACCTGGTCCCTCCGTTGCTGGAGACAGTGATGAAGATGGTGGGGAAGCTGAGTGTGGCCCATTTTGTGTTGGGTTTCAGAAAGACCCCCCCCAAACTTCTCTTGCCTGTCTCTGCAGCTGGCTGGAACAAGTCAAAGATTTCTCTCAGAGCTGGTCTCTGTTTGGCTCTGCACCTGCTGCCCGCAGCTGCCGCTGAATTTCTTGTTCAGGACACAAATGAAGTCTCTCGGGGCTGGGGCCTGAGCCCTGCTTGGCAGTGGGGCTGGGGGGTGTGGGCTGTGCAGACAGACGGGAGTCCTGCCAGTTCCCAAGTTCGTGCGGCACTGCCAGCCAGACGGACAGTCAGACAGTGGGTCAGCCAGCCTTCCCGCCCCTCATCATCCCCCTCAGAGGCTGTTTTTAGGGACCCAAGAGAGAGCCGAGAGAGCCCAGACAGGCTCTCAGCCCTGGAGACGCTCACGTTTGAACAGAGGGTGGGAAAACTCGGATACAGAAAAGACTTGAGGCACGAGGCCAGTCCAGACTTGAGCTGTGTCGGTGCAGCCTGAAGTGCTGGCGGGATTCTGATGAGCAGGAATGCTGCTTCTCCCACAAGTTCTGCTGAGCCCCAAAGGAAAGTCTGACGTTTAAATCTGCTATGCTGTGGGCGGCCACTGTTCATAGATTCATTAGCAGGTCATGACAGGCCACAGTCTTTAACTTACTGAAGCCAAGTAAACCTTCACCCGAGGAGCCACCAAGGCATGTTTGCTAAGTAAGAGTGCTCAGGGTCTGTGTGGTCGCTTGGCATGGATGAGTTTTTGCTACTAGTTTGGGGATTTTCTCATTAAAAACAATAAACAGACACTTAGCCCCAAGCCCTACTGCTTACCCCAAAGTGTGTTCTGGCTCTCATGTGCTGATACTCGCTCTTCTTTCCTGGGATGTGCTGCAGGCCAGGCCAGAATCTCAGCCCAGCCTCGGCCACCTTGGGAAGACTCGGCTGTTAGCAATGACGAGATTCCTGTCATCTGGGCACACGGTCCTGATTCCCCAGGTGGTTCCTGCTCTTCCCACTTCCCTCTGAAGGTGGCCCGCCCTGTCCTTCCCTTAGTGCAGAGATGGTCATGCATAACCAAGGCCCGACCAATCAGAGTCTTTCCCGGCCATGTGCTTGGGTCTGGGACAATGAGGGCCGGCTACAAGCTTGGCCTTTTCCCTCAGGATGTGAAGCTGAGAGGCCATTAGACCAGGAGTCAGAGTCCCATGATCTCTTGTAGTGAGCACTGGAGGAGCCCCTCTGACACTACCCCCAGGAGAGCTGGCCTGGGCATGAAGAGAGAAGCCAGGCCCCGATCATGGGGCTGAGTTCTGTTCAAACCAGCGGTTTGTGTTGTTTGCTTGGGTCAACTTTTCAAGTGAAGAGTCACTTTACCTCGCACAGAGAGAACCTCAGCGGACGCTCATTGGGCAGGCGGGAGGCACAGTTTGAGCCGGGCTCCACAGAATGCCAGCAGAAGGACGCATGGAGGCCATTGTGAGAAAGGAGGGCTGGGCTGGAGAGTAGGGGAAGGATTCAGCAGGATCGGGGAGGAATTCCCCAGGTACGGAGTCTGGTGTTCTGGAGAGAAAGGGACCTGGACTACCCGGACTTGGGGCTTGGACACAGAGCAAACCAACCAGGCAACAGTAGCAATGCAGGACACGGAACTGGCTTGTGCAGAAGCCTTGTAGGCTGGCTGTAGTATCACATCCATAGCGCTGCCACTGCAGAGAAGGGCTGAGACCCTGTGCAGAGCGGGCTGTGGGTTGTAGGTCACGTGGCTGAGTCCCCTCTCTCCTCTCCCCTTCCCTCCCCTTCCCTTCTCTCTTCCCAGGCTTCCTATGTTATGCTGGAGATTGAACTGGGTCTGCCATGTGCAAGGCAGATATCTGTCATGTTCATGGCCCCTTTTACTGTGGTTCACAAGCTGAGCCTGCAGCAATTGGTAGTGTAGTGATAGAAAACTGTCCAGAGGCATCAACCAGGAGCTGCTGGTGTTGGGACTTTCTTAATGAGTGTATTCATTATTTATTTACTTTGTGGATCCAAGGATTCAACTCTGGTCTCAGGCATGGGAGGCAGCTTCTTTCCCCTGGCCACATTACCAGAGAATCATATTCAAATCTACAGTGGAGCTGATTCTAACATGGCTGGCTGTACATTTCCATCTGGAGGTGAGCAGGGAGGAGGCAAGGGGGCTCCCCATGTGGGAAGACTCAGCAAAGCTACTGGGAGAAAGTGCCTTTGACCCAGCAATGCCTTTGACCCAGCGGACAGTATTTCCAGAGAATCCCCAGGACTGTCCAGAGAACTGCGCAGGGTGAGTCAAAGGCCCCGTGGGAGTCCTGTGAAAGGGGACCTTCTCTGGCGTTCCCTCAGGGGCCCTGGTGGTGTCAATGGCTGTTGCCTTTGATTGGCCCCAGAACGCTTTAATATTCAGACTGAAGTGATGACCATTCAATTTCTCTGAGCTTTTCTATCTCAGTCTGTACCATTGATTTCCACAGTGCCTATCTCAGCGTGCCCCAATCTTACTGGTTAAGGACATGAAGTGGCGGAAATGGATGTCTGCTTCTTTTCCCAAGAGCTCTCGCTATCCCCTGAGAGGGGGACCACTTGGAGGTCGTTTTGCTGCTGCAATGTGAGTCAGGATTGTTGTTCCCCACCCCCATGCCCACCACTTTGCGTCGTGCTGCATTTTTCAGTCTTATTCACCAGCCACTGCAGAGTTCTCAGGGGTAGCAGCGGGCCTGGAGCTGCTGAAACCCTTCCAGAGTGACATCTCAGATAGAGAATTTCCAGATGAGCCTCCGCTTGAATGCTAACTGGGATGGGAATTACAGGCCCTGCCCCTGGTCACCCCCAGAGCTACCATGACATCGCAGGTCTCTTGAGCCTCAAGGTCTCTGCACTTGCCTGCGATGCCCACTTTGTCTGGGGCCTCAGGATTGATTGTGGGGGCTGGGCTCCTGTCTGCCTGTGGGAGCAGAGACAGGCTCAGAGCAGTGACCTGTCCACAGGGGCAAAGAGCAGCTGCCCGAAGGGTGCAGAAGCGGATAAGGTCTCTGCTTATGATGGAACAGAGTGCACAGGAAGGAAGGATGGAAGGGGGAAGGAAGAGAGGAGGGGAAGGAGGAGGAGAACGGAGAGAGGGAGGGAGCAAGGAAGGAAAGAAGGGAGGGAGAAAGAAAGGAGAGGAGGGAGGGAGCGAAGGGGAAGAAGGAATTGAGGAAGAAATGAAGGAGGTGGAAGGGAGGTTGGAAGTAAGGAAAGAAATTCTTGTGTGTGATGCAACGTGGATGAGACTTGGTTCTGCTGAATAAACACAACCTGCCTGAACCCTTGTGTTTCCTCTGAGGCAAAGCCTAGCGGAGCCAAACTCCTCAGCCAGGAGAATGCTGGTTCGGGGCCCGGGAGGTGGAATCAGAGGTGACGTTTCACAGTGGGTAGAGTTTTGACACAGAATGAGGAAGAAGGCCTGGAAACAACAACTAGGGTCGCACAGTGTGTTCAGTGCTGACAAATATGATTAGACAGGTCATGAGGCCCAGCTGACCCAGGCCTGGAGCACACAGTTTACCTGTCGGGAGCTCCTGGTGTGGGCCCTGGCACCAAGAAAAAGGTTAAGATGGTAAATTGCATAGATATTTCAACACACACACACATGCACACACTCCTGCACACACCCATGATTATACATACATGCACACACACGAACCCATGTACACATGTGTGCACACAACCATGCACACTCACAAGCACACACCCATGACTACACACTAACGCACACACCTATGATTACACATATGTACACACACTTGCACACCCATGTACACATGCACAAGTACACATTCCCACACATGCACACACACCCCTGATTACACACAAATACATACACACTGGTGCACACATACACACATACACACTCCACACCCATGATTGCACACACATGCAGCCCTGTACACGGGCACACATGCACACACACACCAGTGCACCCATGCACACTCGCATGATTATACATGCACTCATGCACCAAGGTACACAGACTTGCACACACATGGGCACACACACATGTACTCATGCACACACCGCATGAGCCCCAGGACACCCAGCCAGGGTTCAGGGAAGACTCTCTGATGCAGAAACACAGACATGGCCAAGGAAAGCCCCTGCTTGTGTGTGTGAGACTCGGTTCTCCCTGCTCACAGGATGCTGGGCTCTCCCTCATGGTTAGGTGGATGTGGGTGTGATGCTGGATGTGGCTTTGTGGTCAGTTTACTCGTGTGGCCTCTCCGAGATGTGGCAGTCCGTGTCCAGCATACTCAGGAGTCGGCAGCAAAAAGCCTGCAGCGCCTGCGTGTTTAGTCTCATCTAGTGCATTCGAGAAGTGACATTCACACGGAACTACTTCTCTCACGCGTGCAGTGACATTGTGTAAGGACAAAGACCAACATAAAAACAAAATCCCGACTGGAGCAATAGCCCAGAGTGTAGGGCGTTTGCCTTGCATGCGGCTCACCCAGGATTCCCAGAATCCCGTATGGTCCCCTGTGCACCACCAGGAGTAATTCCTGAGTGCAGAGCCAGGAGTAACCCCTGAGCATCGCTGGGTGTGACCCCCAAAAAGCAAAATACAAAACAAAATCCCTCATGGCTCACCCTGCCTCAATCATTCTTCTAGCTGTCAGAGGGAGCTGTATAAGTGACACACCGCTGCTCCCGTAATGTCCCAACGAGCAGTAGTAGAACCCCTCTAAACCCTCTTTTCTTCTGCTTTCATTCCCCCCTTCTCTCAAATGTCCATGCACCCCAGCTTTACTTGGGCCCTAGGAGTCTGTTTCCAGAGCCACACAGTAGCTGGGGGCAGGCATGCAGACCGCACACTGCTCACCCCACACTGAACCAGGCACAGCTGAGGCCTGGGCACTAGAGGGTAGATAGTGCCGTGGTTCAGGCCTGAATTGGGCTTCCAGGGCTGGACCAGGAAGACGTGGGGGTCTCCTGGCCTTGGCGCATCTCAGAGAGTGAGCGCCAAGGATCCTGCCCTCCTGTTATTTAAGGCCCCTCCAGGCCATGGGTGTTAGTGAGGGCCAGGTCGGTACACGATCCAGTTGAGTTGGAAAGACGGGGTGGGGTCAGGGAGAGTGTCTTAGCTTTTATTTGGCTTCTGCAGTGTGGAACTAGGGCTCAGCTGATGTCACTGAGGTTCAGCCTTGGGCCAGAGAGGACTCATTGGGAAGAATGGGTGGGAACCCCCCCAAGGTCTCACCATCATGGAATTCCTAGAGCAATGAGCCCAAAGTAGCCTCTGAGCTTCCCACAGTCCGACCCCCAAACACTACCAAAGTCAAACAGAACAAAACGGAATACCCTGTTGGCTTGTATGGTCCTTATGATGACATTATATTCCCTGGTGGCCCTTCCCACAGAGCAGCAAATGGCAGAGGGACTTCCCAAGCTCTTGTTTTCCCAAGCAAGCCACAACCATGAAGAGGAGCCATTGGTTATTAGTCGGGGGAGAAACTCCCAGTGAAGCTTCTAATTGGCCACCCAAGGGTGGTTTACATTTCCTGTGTTATCATTGCGAGCCTTTCTGAGGCACAGCTGATTGGCAGGTCTGGCCTTGAGCATCAGCCAGGAAGGTGGAGACCCATAATGGCCAGGGCTGACCAGCAGGGAGAGCGGGAACAGGGCAGCATTTCAGAGAAGGGAGATGTAGAGAGACAAAGGCTCAGAGAAGCAGAGGCTACAGGAGGCTCAGGGAGGCACTTCTTGGGGTGTTTCTTCCTTCCCAGAGAGGGCCTTGCCCATTGCTGCCACTCGCCTTTCCTCACCACCCTCAGACTTTCATTTGG
This sequence comes from Cryptotis parvus, assembly GCA_021461705.1. Classification (NCBI taxonomy): domain Eukaryota; kingdom Metazoa; phylum Chordata; class Mammalia; order Eulipotyphla; family Soricidae; genus Cryptotis; species Cryptotis parvus. The sequence goes on from JAJIBD010022805.1 coordinate 51,396, forward strand.
CGTATAGTGAGAACCCCAGGTCTGCACTCTGCTGTTTCATGGGGAAAGCCCACCTGATCAAACTAGTTTGGGTGCCACCTGGGACCTTCTGGAATGTTCCAAAGGACGTGCTCCCTTCCTCATCACCAGTCCTTCTAGCATCATGGACATCTAGAAGTGTAGGGCCTGGTCCAAGGCCCTGTGTGTGGCCCAGAGAGGTTAGGCCCTGGGAGAATGAGTGAGCGAGCCAGCATAAGGGCGGTGCTGAGTGTCAGAAGGGAGGAAAAGATGCCTCTCGTTAGAGGCTGTCCGGGTAGGGCTTGGCTCAGGTGCTGGCTCTGGTCTGGGAGCTACCAGCTCTCCCAGCCCATTTGCAGACCTTGCACAAAAAAATGCCTATCTGTCTCCCTCTGGCGCCCTTCGCCTCGTCTCTCCAAAGGAGACATCTGTGGGGACAGATGGCCTCGTGTCAGCATCCCTGTGTGATATTGATGTGAACAGCGAAGGGAGGCGACGTGTTTCATGGTTTCAAAATAGACGTGCATTAGGGATGCATGAGTCGGACCTGCCTCTGGCCACACGGGCGGCCGGGCTATTCTAAACCGGCGCTCATGGGCTGGTTCTCCCCCCTGCCCTGCTCAGAGAGACTGGGTGCTGGTCTGCAACTTGACATTTAAAGGGCTGGAAAGAAATAGAAAATGGCATGGAGGTTTCTTTTTTTTAAGTCAGTCTGGCTATTTCTGAATGGGACCTGCCAAGAAAACCGGAGACCAAATTCACAGCGTTTTGGAACCAGAGTGCGTGATAGAGGAGGGTGTGGAGTGGTCTCTCTTTCCATGTGGAATTTGTCCAGGATGCCAGCCGAGGCTTGTTAAGACTCTGCTTGCCCACCTCCATGATGGTGGGCTTCCTACCTCCAGGGGGTCAGGGGTGCTGTGGGAACCCTCTGGCTGAGGAGGAAAATGCTTTTATGAAAACGTGCAATGGCTCTGTGACTTGCCCTGCCACTTCCCTTTGACCTGGGACCCCTCTGCTGATTTCAGAACTGACCTTCCCTGGGATGGCTCTGGCCCTGGCTGTCTGCTCGGCCTTGTACAGGAATAGTGGGGGCTGAGAGAGAAGACTGTTCCCCAAGTCAGCTCGCTCCGCAATCTGGGGAGATAATGAACATGTGTGGAATAATGAGTGTGCATGGCGACAGGATATTACCTGACGTTGTGTGATCCTGCCTGTTTCCTTCCCAGTCAGAACTAGTGGCAGTTTCTGCCACCCCCATCGACATGGCACCCACACTTTAGCATCCTCTCTGGCTCAGCAGTTTGGGATGACCTTGGCTTTTGTTGCCATGTCCCTATCTCCATCTGGTCCCTCAGCGCATTCCAGTGAGGCCCTGGTTGTTCCCACACCCCCCCAACCTCAACACTCTTCCTCCCAGCTCACACTCTCAGGGCATCTTTGGGCTGGAGAGGAAGTAATGTGGACTGAGCAGGAGAGGCCCAGGTTTGATCCCGGCACTGCACAGTCCCCTGAGCACTACTGGTTGCAACCCCAGAGCACAGGATCATCCCCTAAGCATCACGGACTGTGGCCCAGAAACCAAAGCACAGGACAGAAACACCTTCATCTTAGACCTGAGAGCCTGCAGACTTGGGTCCTGCGTCCTCCCACTGCCCTGCCCGGCTGTCTAAGGACTCTCTCCTTGTGCCCAGCTATGGCCACTTGGCTGCACTCCGCCTCCATGAGGCACACAATCCCCTGTAGGGCTTTGCTCCTGCCATTTCTCCCTCCCTGCTCTTGGCCCGACTTCCATCATATTTTCAAAGCCTAGTGTCTTAAAGGTGCCTTGTGGTCCCAGTCTGGATGCAAGAGCTGTAACTTTCCAGGTGCTGCTCTACTCTCTACAGGTACACTGTCCATCCCTTAGTCCCTCTCTTGACTTTTAGGGCTCACAGACTCAGAGTGTGATGAAGAAAAAAAACAGGCTTAGAACCAGGGGACCTGGATCGAATCCTGACTCTGCACTTAATAGCTCTGCTCTCAGGCCTATTGGCTACACACACTGGTTTTCAGCTTACACCACAGTAGGGTGGTAATAATTCCATGCTCCTTGCTGGATTGAGGGTTCATTGATGAAATGAATATGATAAATTCTGTACAAATATGTAGACACTGGTTAGCACCCTGGCTATGTCTTTAGAAAGAGGAGGCAGTCAGGCTTGACCCATTTGGTACTCTTGGATTTCTAAGGACAACTATTTATTTATCAGGGCTATGAGTCCAGCTTGGGACAATGGCCTTAGGCAGTTGAAAGCCAGCTCCTGGGATATAGCTCTGAGTGCAGGAGACACTGACAAATGTCAAGAAGACACTGACAAAGACACTGACGAAGGCGCCATGAATGGACATGGTGCCATTCATGCAAGGTGCATTCTCCTGCCTGAACCTGACAGGGAGAGCTGGGTTAACTGGGGAAGGTGTTCTAGAGACTGAAGGTGGGAGTCCCTAGGAAGAAGGTAGGAAGCCGCTGGAGGCCATTCCAGACAGAAGTTCCGCAGAGATGGAGTTCCCACCACTGCGCTTGCATAAATTTGTGTCTCATTTGCATCTAGTTTACATCCACCCTCACTTGAGCTTGGTGTTGGACTCCTTGCAAGGGACTCCTCATTTGTGATAAGAAAACTGTAGCCTTAGGCTCTTTTCACAGGGAGAGGCAGAGCATCAGGTGACATGAAACTCAGGAAACCTGTTAGATCAATGGCTTTCTTTTCCTTCTTTATTTATTTAATTTTTGTGGGGTTGGTATTGGGCTATACCAGGAAGTAGTGCTCAGGGGGCTATACCTTGCGCTGGGCTCAGGTGTGACCCCTATTGGTGCTCAGGGGATATACGGAATGTCTGGGATGAAACCAGGGTGGTGGTTGCTGCAACTGCCTGTAGAGCAAAAGATAGGCCAGTGGTTTTCAACCTTGTCTGAAAGGTTGGTCCGGGCCCTGTTAGCCTCTTCTCAGGAGTTCAAGCACCTCAGCTCTGCTCCCTCCAGGCTGTGTGTCTCAATCCCTCCTGCATGACCAGAGCAGACCAGAGGGCCCCAGCCCTGGTAACAAGGCCTAGGTTCTTCCTACTCCAGGGAGGGTACGATTTGGGCTGGAAAGGGAGGGAGGCCCCTGCAGGTTGAGTCTCTTGGAAGTGTGAAATCCCACCCTTGAGAGAAAGCAGAGAATTGGATGTGGATCTGACAGGATGTAGGGGTATGGGGCAAGGCACAGAGACAGCAGCTTGCAGGGGTGTGGGGTGGGTTGCTGCTGTGGAGGGGGTGGGGAGAAGCAGCAGCCAGGCAAGAAGGAGAAGGAATCTCAGGCCTGGGGCTCGCTGAATTCTGGAACTGCTGCCTCTGTCCTACTAGACCCTGTCACACCCACCCCTCCTTTCCTGAGTGTATTTCTGGGATTCCTAACTTCCCCCTCAGTCCTCGGGACCCTCTGCATTCTGTATCAGAGAAAGGCTGCAGACCTCCCATGGCTATTCTGGGGAGGGTGTGGAGCCCTCCCTGGAACACACAAACACAAGCACAGATTCTTTAGCATTTCTGCAGCTCTAGACTGGCCAGGGCTTAGGCAGGGCTGAGCTGACTGCCGGGGAGGGGGCAAGAGGCCACATGAGACAGGGGCTCAGGGGATGTGGGGAGAGATGCAGGGTGTGGAGAGGCCTCCTAGAGCCCTCAGGGTGCCGTGTCCCTCCCCCTGTCTGCCAGGGAAGGACCCAAGGTCGTGCTGGGACCCCTTCAAAAGTACAAGAGGGCTACAAAAGTCTCCCCACTAGCATCCTGGGCATCGGGGGGGGGTGGGGAAAGGGGGAGCAGAGAGGAGCTCCCTGGAGAACTGCACTAACCTGGGGCTGTCCCTAACATGGGGGGAAACAGAGAGGAGCTGCCCTGGAGGACCCCCCACTAACCCTGGGCTGGTCCCCAACATGTTTCCTTTGGCCTTGGGAGGAACACAGTTCAGTGACAAACCTGTGGGCTATGGACCAGGCCTGTGCAAGGGGCCAGTGTGACTTCAAGAAAAGTTGTAAGAGGCTGTAGGGGTCCTACCTCTTATCTCTGCAGAACGGGGACTATCAGACATCCCTCTGAGGTACGTGAGGACCTCAGAGGCTAATGTGCATGAGGTATATACCCAGGGGGGAACTCAGCAGGTAGGGGACCCTGCTGCCCTACCCCCACCACTCTGGGGCACAGCCAGCATCTTCAGCACCCCTCTTCTCCCTTCAGATTCTGTCCCTGCAGGGTGTGTTGAAGGAGGCTGATTGGGAGGAACTGTGAAAGGCCTGTCCAATGGCCCATGTGCTCCTGAGCCCACAAGAGGTCACAACAGATGGACTTGTAGAATTTTTGCAGGCAACAAAGTTGGGAATAAAAGCAGCCAAAATATTTCCCCTGCCACTGTGCCCATGTATGGGATTGTCAGTCCCATGACACAGGACCGAGTATCTTGGAGAGCAAAACAGAGCATGACTGGGTGTGGCCCTATAAACACACAGCTCCTGACAGACATAAAACTCTGTGGCTTGGGTCTATGAACTTAAAAGACCCCATGGCTAGGAGCCGAGTGTCCAGCCTGGTCCTGAGTCTCCAACTTCCCTCTCCTCTGTCGTTCCTTCTGTCCATTGTAATTTTTTTTTTGATCTTTTTTAAAGGAGGTCATACCTAGCTATTCTCAGGGGGTTTCTCCTGGCTCTGCACTCAGGAATTACTCCTGGCGGTGCTCAGGGGACCATATGGGACGCTGGGAATTGAACCTGGGTTGGCTCTGTGCAAGGCAAACACCTCACCCATTAACCTGTCACTCCAGTCCCTATTCGTTGTATTTTCAGAGTTCACTCCCACCCCCTGCCCCAATACTGGGGATTGAACCAAGGGTGTCACACACTTGAGGCATGAGCTCTACCCTCAATCCACATCTGGGCCTTCCCTTCACTGAAGAGAAAGACTCTATTGGGACAGTCCTCGGAGTTGCCTACAGCTGTCCCATTGGTATGGGGGCCAAAGGTCAGCCTGAGAAGAGACTCTGGAGGGCAGAGTAGATGTTCTTCCCCCATGGGGAGCTAGACCGGAAAGAGCAGAGGCTCTCAGGCTGGTTGTTGGATTAAAGACACATCTTGGATCCAGCATTCTCACACTGGAGCTCTTCTCTGCTGGGGACATTCATGCACGATGTCCCCACTGAGTGTGTTCAGGGGCCTCAGGAGTGTCTGGGGGGTGTCAGAGTGTCTGTAGAAAAAACACTCTCCCTTCTGGCAACGGTCACTCACAGGTGAATGAGGCAGGTGAACAGTGCTGTTGAACCCGAAGCCATTTCTGAGAGACCTGTGTCATCTTGCAGTGGCAGTCACCCGTTTCCGGGGAGGGACTTAATTCCCTGCTGTTATTATAGGGTCATCGTTTCCCTCACTGCCTGTGGGGTGGAAGCCAAGCAAACAGAAAAATTTCAGAAAGTATTTATCTCCTGTCCAATCATCAGTGCTTAGTACTCTCAGGTGCCTGGGTCTGAGGCAGCCTGTCGCGAGAATGGGGTGCTGAAGGCAGGCTCAGTCCCCCCGAGAGCAGATGAGTGCCAAGGGTCATAGCAACCTCTGTCCTGCGGCTGGTGCAGCCTTGAGCAAATTTGAAACACCAGAAACTCCCTGGCACGTGGGTAATGAAAATTCACTTGATCACTTGACATCCCGTTATTCATCGATTTGCTTGAGCAGGCACCGTAACATTTCCATTTGACCCTATCATGTGCCAGTGTAGTCCAATGGCATCTGCTTCCTTCAGGAATACAAAGAGCCTCAAACAGTTCATTCAGTGTTTTTTTTTAATGTAATATATTTTATTTTTTTTCCTTTTCCCAGATTTTATTATACCACTCTTAGACATAAAATTGAAAGATGCTCATGTAGAGTTTTGGTTCCACAGTGTTCTAACACCCATCCCTCCACCCGAACCCATCTCCCATTACCAATGTCCCCACCTCCCCTCCCCTCCCACACCTCAACTACTTGGCGGGTTCTGTATGTCTTTTCTCTCCTCTCTATCTCTCCCTCCCGCCAAACTTTCCTACACATCGTAGAATGCAGTACATTAAAAGACATAACTGTTTCCACTAGTTTGTGACCAGCGTGTCGCAAGCGGCTGTGCAACTTAGGGGGCTCATGGTCAGCATCTGAACAGCGAAGGTGGTGGCCAGTGTGGTGGGCGAGTCTCATCCGGCTGCTTCTGGGACGCACCAGAGGTGATGGGCCCACTCCCAAAACCCATCTGTCCTCCTGGGAGCCCCATGGTCAGCTGAGCCTGGGGAGGCGGAGTTCCAGCTTCCCCAGCCGCGCTTTGAGACTGCATGCTATGGCTGGTCGCCCCAGGGCAGCTCCTGGCGGGGCCACCAGGCTCGACAAAAATGGAGGGGAGATCATTCAGTGTTTTGACAAAGAAGTCTGACCATCTTGTGGGTGGGCGACCACATGATCTTTTGACATCCCGTGGGATCCATTCGTAACAGCTCTAGTCCAGCAGTCATCTCCAAATCACATTACATGTCCAGCCCATCTGATTTTCGATGCCTTGGCAAATGAGACAGCATCCCTGACTCTGGATCATCAGTGGAGGTCAGAACTCCGGAGTCCTTCTCTCACTTGAGTGAGGCGTGATATTCCAAGCATAGCTCTTTCAATTCCTCTTTGGAATAGCATTGGTTGTTGGAGTAAAGACACATCTTGGATCCAGCATTCTCATCCTGTTTTCATAGGGCCCAAGTCTCTGAGGCATATATTAATGCAGGAAGAACAGCGGAGTTCAAGAAATGTGTCCAGAGCCGGGAGGTTCTTTGTCCTTTAGCTATTTCTTCAATGCTCTTGAAGGTGTTCCATGCCACTCTCTTCCTCCTGCGCAGCTCAGGTTTTAGGTCGCTCATCATGTTGAGTTCTCGACCTAGGTATACATTACTGCTACATTAAGAGATGTTTGTTGCGTTGAGAATGAATGGGGCCTCTAGAACTAGTTCATTTTTCATGAACATAGTTTTGTTAAGATTCAGCTGTAGACCTACCTTTCCACATTCTCGGTCAAAGTCAGCCAGCATTTGTGCCGCTTGGCTAATGTTTGGTGTTATTAGAACAATGTCATCAGTGAAGCGGAGGTGGTGTAGTTGCCAACCGTCTATCTTCACTCCCATTCCTTCCCATTCTATTTGTCTCCTGACACTCTCAAGGGTGGCGCTGAAGAGTTTTGGTAAAATGGCATCATCACCCTGCCGAACCCCTCTTTTTGACATCAATGATCACTTCCTTGATCCTGGTGGTGAATCCATAATACAGTTCATGAAGGATCTTGATGTATTGCGTTTGAACACCCTGTTTGGCTAGGCCTTTGATGACTGTTTCAGTCTCAACATAATCAAAGGCTTTCTTTAAATCAATGAACATGAGATAGAGCGGCATCTTGAACTCCCTATAAACCTCGATTAGTTTGGTTACCGTGTGGATATGGTCGATTGTGCTGAATCCTTTTTGGAAGCCAGCTTGCTTACATAGTTGCCCTTCATCTAATGTTCTGCCAATCCTGTTCAGGATGACTCGAGTGAACTGCTTGTAGATGATGGACAGCCGGCAGATGGGGCGATAGTTGCCAATGTTGTGAATGTCTCCCTTCTTGAACAGTAGAACTTTTCTGTTGGTTTTCCATTGGGAGGGCACCTTGCATTCAGACAGGAGCATGTGAAGAGCCGAGCTAGTGTATTGATGAGTACTGATGGCAGATTCTTCAGGTGTTCGGGTCTGACTTTGTCTGGGCCGGGTGCTGTTCGCTTCTTTACCAATGAAATGGCATGTCGGATTTCAGAAGGGAGAATGTTGGGAACCACATATCCATCCTGTGGAATTTAGTATGTGAGCAGGTGGATGTGGCTATCAAAGATATCCGAGTAGAAGTTGTGGAATGAAAATATAAAGAGAAAATACAAAGGACAATGAAAATACAAAGAGAGAGTGGCTTGAGGAGTGGTTTGTCACAATCAGCGTGACAGGCAGAGTGGCAGGGTTCTGTGGGTCTAGGTATGAGGCTGCCCCCAGCAAGAACCAGGAGGGGTTGGGAAAGGCTGGGAGGTTGCAGAGCCCACTCTTGCACCCAGGTTTGCCTGGTTCTGAATTAGCTGCTGAGGACATGAGAACCCATATCAGCAAGGCCCCGAGGGAGTCCCCAAACTCGGAAGCTTGGGGGAGGAAAAACAGGGCAGGACAAAGCAGCCAGGGAGCCTAGAAATGGTGACCCCTCACCCTCAAAGCCTGCTTTCAGGAAACCTTTCTCCCTCCCTAGAATTCAATCATTTCTTCCTGTTTCAACTCGCTGTGTTGGCTTGCACTGATGTCCTGGTTCAGGAGGGGGCAGTGCCTCTGCATCGTCAATGATTCAGAGCTTGTCTCTTGGTTCTTGAGTTTGCAGGGGTCAGCCCTAGAGTTTCTTATCAGTCAGGGCTGATTGGAACATAGCCACTACACATTTCCTTGGCTGCAAAGTTTTGTGCTGGAAGGACAAAGTCAGTTTTTTTTTCAAAAGAGACTGCCTGCAAAGCCAAAAATACTTAACTCTGGGGCTCTTTACAGATCAAGGTGCTGACCCTAGATGAAGCCAGAGACCAAGACATGGCAGAAATGGGCTGTTGTTCATCTCTTGGGCACAGACTTTGCAAAGGCAGACCAAAACCTATTCCAGGAAGAAGTGTCCAAGCAGGAGAGAACAAGGAGTGTCCAGGGGAAACAGTTAAATTACTTAAGAGCAAAAGTCATTTTGGAGGCCTTTAAAAGCCTTCATTTACACACTCCAAGTTGATAAGCTAATTGCACAACAATCTTGCCCTAAAGTGAAAGCGCCCTCAGGTCTTGTTGGATAATGCCTTGTTAATCTAGTTCAAGGAAACCTGCTGTTTCTTGACAATAGTAAACGTTCCATTTCCACAATACAGACAGGGCTTCTCCCTACACCAAACCCTCTTTAGTCTGCCTTAGACACTTGGTAGATGTTTCCTCTGAACTGTGACAATCAGCCAATACGGCACCAAGGCTGGTGAGGGTGGCACCATGGTCTCTGCTCCACGCCATATCTCGGAGCTTCTCAGTCTCTTACAGGGCCCAAGAAAATGACTGTGATGGAGACATTTTAACACAATGTCTCCATTGCTTGCAACCAAGCCAAACCAATGAGAATATTTGCTTTAAAGTTAGGAAGGTTGAGTCGGAGAGATGGTACAGGGGGTGAAGGTACCTGCCTGCCATGTGGCCCAGTTTGACCCTGTCAGCCCAGCTTATGGTCCCTGGAAACCAGGGAACCATGAGCTGAGATCCCTCAGATGTGATCCCTGAGCACAGAGCCAGGAGGAAACCCTGAGCCCCACCAAGTGTGCTTCCAAATGAAACAAAAAGAAAAAAAACAAGACTAATGATGTTATATTGCCCCCACCCAACTCTCAAGTTGTTATGTTAAAGGTGGGGCACTGGTCTATTTTGTGATGTTTAATATAAAAGTGGGGTCTCCAGATGTGGAAGTGAGGATAGAGGTCTTTATTGATTTATTGATTGATTGATTGATAGCTTTTCGGGTCACAACCAGTGATGTTCAGGATTTACTCCTGGCTCTTTCACTCAGGAATTACTCCTGATGGTGCTTGGGGACTATATGAGAAGTTGGAGATAGAACCTGGGTCAGCCACGTGCAAAGCAAATGCCCACCGGCTGTCACTCATTTTGAGGGGCCCAAAGTTCAGACAACAATAGGGGGCTCTCTGTGATCACAGCACATACTCTGTTGATGCTACACAGAATCCTAACTCAGCGTATTCCTGGACACCATTGGAGAATTTTCAGTTCTTGGGTCACACCTGGAAGTGCTCAGGGCTTACCTCTGGCTCAGTGTGTGCTCAAGTCACTTGGCAATTGAAAAAAAACTCTGCTCTAATCTGGGTGTTTTCAAGCTCAGAGCTAGTTCCTACATCCCCAGGTAGATGAACTCACTGCAGCGCACACCCTCTTTGTTTACTGTAACAGTGAATCAGCCATCAGAATCTCCTTCTACATGTACCCACCCCCGCATTGTAAACCCTTTGTTGTAAACCCTTGGTGTTCTGGTCCTAGGGCAGAGCCTTGGCTACAGTGGGCCTCTGGCTTCACCTCTGCAGTGTGGGAAGGAGGTGGGCACAGAAAGGAACCAGACGGCTCTGGTCTTTCGTTTCCAGGATACCTCAGTTTTCTAGGGGGAATGGGGGCCTTGGCAGGTGAGCTAAGGCCCTTCATGAGGGAATCCTGAGTCCCCAAGTGGACAGGGGAGGGTTTGAGGCCCATGTGAATCTGAGGTGTCCAGAAGCCCTTCCCTTTCCTGGTTCTGGTTCTGTCCTCACACCAGAGGGTCGCCTGGTCCTGTAGCTGCAGCCCCCCCAAGCAGTGGCCCCTCCAGATCGGCAGGGCAAGAATCTCTTCTTGTCCAAGAAATGGGACCTTGGGGCCAGAGCGATAGTATAGCAGGGAGGGCATTTGCCTTGCATGCGACCAACCTGGGTTCAATCTCCAGGGTCCCATATGGTTTCCCCAAGCAGAGCCATCACTGGGTGTGACCCAAAAGGCCAAAACAATGAAATGGGGTCTTTGGGGCCAGGTCCAGGGCTCAAGTGGTAGAGCACAGGCCTTGCCTTTGTGAGGCCCTGGGTCTATCCTTGGCACTATATGCCCCTTACCTGCTCCCTGCTTCCAAGCACCACTAGATATGGTTGAGTGGGCCCTGAGCATTTCTGAGAATGGTCCCCTCCCACAATTTTCTTTGCAGTGGGAGAGGGGCTGCACCTGGCAATGTTCAGGGCTTACTCCTGACTCTGCTCAGGGCTTACTCCTGGCTCTGTGCTCAGGGCTTACTCCTGGTGAGCTCAGGGGACCAACTGTGGTGCCAGGATATTCTTACAAACCAGCCAGCAAGCACCTCCTCAAACCCTGAAAACACCAGAGTTTGGATGGTCAAGTTCCATCCCCAAGTCCTGGCCTTTTTTTTTTCCTTTTAACTTTCAACTTCTCTTTACTTTTGATTCATCCATGGAAATGTGTCTTCAAACCATTTCCTCGGGAGCTGAGTGCAAGGAGCAGGTGAGCATGGAGGTGTCCCCGATGGGCTCAGCACCCAGAAACCTCTGGACATGCTTGCTGGAGCCACTGCTTGGAGGGCAGTGGGGTGTCTGAGGCCAGGGAATGGCACAGCTGAAGTGAGTCTGGGCTAGGAGCCTTGGTCTGTCGCTCTGACCCATCTCGCGTACTGGGCCCTGTCTCAGCCCCTGCGTGGCTGGCACCGGACCATCACGTTTCCTCTCAGCCATGCCCTAGATGACTCTGCGTTTGTGTGTCCTTGGGTTTACTCTTGTGCCCAGAGCGAATGGCTTTGAGACAACCTTTGTCGCAACAGACATTTCATGGTGGGTGGGTTAATCATTAGGTGGAGAAAAAGAGTGTCAACATTGCTACAATTTACTGATTAGCTCCCTAATTGCGGTTGGGCAGCACTTATTAATTAATAACTTTCTGGTGAGGGGGATGAATTGACTCCCCACATGGTCCTCTATGAAGGGGGCGCTTTCATTACTCTCTGAGAACCAGTAGAGCGGGTTGACCTAGGAAGACCCAGCCGATGGGCCTGTTTCCGTATTGGTGTGTGCGATGCCTGGCACCACAGCTGTTCTAGTTCTCCCAGAACTCCCCTTGGCCCCTCTATGCTGAATGCTTTGTTTTCACACTCCCCTGGCTTCTGGTAGCACAGGAAGTGTGGAAGGTGCAGAAAAGAGCCTTGGGCTGACTGGGAGCAGCCAGCAGAAGCCTTCAGGAAGTTTAGAGACATTCTGTCACTTGTCCAAGGCCACACAGCTCTCAAGGGACACAGCTCGAGTGCTACCCCAGGTACCCAACTCCAGGGCCCACACTCCTAGGCCAGAGAGATGGTTCAAAGAACTATGGAGCAGGTTTGCATGCAGGATCTGGGGTGGGGGGTTGTTTTTCCAGCATTAGGGCTTCCCTTAGCAGCCCCCAGCACTGCTAGGTGTGGGCCTCCAGAACAAAATAAATAAAGTCCCTGATTTTAGCCACACTGTGCCCATCCTTCTGTCAAGGACTTTTTTAGAGGTGCATTAAAATAAGAAATGTCTGGGGACCGGGGCCTTAGTAGAGTGGGGGAGGGAGTTTACATGTGGCAGACCTGGGTTCAGACTCATATTCCTATATGGTCCCCTGAGCACTGCCAGGTGTCACCCCCAACAAATGAAAGAGGAATGTCTATTCTCTGAGCCTTTGATTCTTTTCATTGTTGTTGTTTTTGCTTCTTGGGTCCCACCCTTCAATACTCAAGGGTTACTCCTGGTTCTGCCCTCAGGAATTACTCCTGGGGGTGCTTAGGGGACCCTATGGGATGCCAGGGATCGAACCTGGGTCAGTCGCATGCAAGAAAAATGCCCTATTCCACTGTACTATGGTTCCGGCCCTAAGTCTTGATTCTTATCACCACAAGAGCAATGAAAATCAGAGATGGCCAAAGCAGTGTCCAGTTTCTGTTTGTTCTTTCTGTTGCGCACATGCATGTGTGTGTGTGTGTGTGTGTGTGTGTGTGTGTGTGGTTTTTTTTTCTTTTAGGGATGCACATATCTGGCTGTGCACAGGTCTTATTCTTGACTTTGTACTTATGGATCACTCTGATGGTATCAGGGATTAAACCTGCGTCAACCATGTGGAAGGCAAGTGCCCTGTCTGCTGTCCTTTCTCTCTCTCCTGCTCCCTTAACTCTTATAAAATGTAGTACCTGGGCCAGAGCAATAGCACAGCAGGTAGGGCGTTTGCTTTGCATGCGGCTGACCCGGATTCGATCCCCGGCATCCCATATGGTTCCCCAAGTACCACCAGGAGTAATTCCTGAGTGAAAGAGCCAGGAGTAACCCCTGAATGTGGTCATGTGTGACCCAAAAAGCAAAACAAATCACTGTCACTGTCTTCCCATTCATCATTGATTGGCTCGAGCAGGCACCTGTAACATCTCCATATGTCCTGTCTCATGCAAGTAGAGCCCAAGGGCACCTGCTTGCTCCAGGAACATTTAAAGAGCCTCAAACTATTCCATCAGGTCATGGGAATGAGGTCTATAATTGTTACTGGTATTTGGCATATCAAGCGACCCGTGTCGTATTTGATATGCCAAATACCAGTAAAACAAAACAAAACAAAAATAAATAAAATGCTGCACCTAATATGTCCTGGGTGGTCACACTGTATTCCGGCCTGTTTTTTTCCCTGCCCTTGTTTGGGCTGGGCAGGCCTACTTGCCTGAGCTGCCCTGCCTACTTGCCTGAGCTGTATCTTCTCTTTATCAGCACAGCCAGGGGACCGGAATAGGGTGGGGGAGAGGAGGGAGAGTAAGCGGGGAGGTCTGGTCCTTTCTGTGGCCTTTCTGCGGAAGCAGTCCTGGACCAGTGGTGACATCTCCTAATGACCCATGTGTCATTTGGGACCCCAGAAGTCACTTGCAGGAACAATTAAGAAAGTCCCAGCTGTGGTCTGACCCCTTGCCACTTGGTGTCAAAAATCTGGGGTTAGCAGAGGCACCTTCAAGGTTCTGCCAACAGCCAGCTCACCTCCTTCCACCTTGTCTATTGGGCTGCGGCACGTCTTTATCCTTTTTTGGATTTTGGGCCCCATCCAGCAACGATCAGGGCTCACTCCTTGCTCTGTGCACAAGGATCATTCCTGGCAGAGTTTGCAGGGAACGATATGGGATGCTGCAGATTGAACTCAGCTTGTCTATGTACAAGGCAAATGCCCTAGCTGCTGTGCTATAGCTCTGGCCCCTGTGGGCTCAGTGTTTTTCTGGTTAAGAGCTGCTGTCACCTTGCAGGGGCTTGTGTGACCTGAGCCTGTACTGTGTGGTCTGCACCAGAGAGGACCAAACTGCGGCCCAGGGGGTTAACAGCGGAAGGCCCAGTTGGAAGCAGCAGCAAGATCCAACTCCAGGGCACTGATTCTGGAGTTTGTTCCAGCCTGACCACTCCTACACTCCCTGCTCAGGGGTCCAAGAAAGTCCGTGGCTGCTGCTTTGGGCGCTTCTCTCCTGCGCCTTCCAGCCAGTGCCCCAGAGCTTTGTGGCTCTCACCCTTGAGGCTCACCTTGAGGAAATTTCCAGAAGAGGCTGCCTCCAAGAACAGCGAGTCCCAGTTGGGGCTTATGAAGAACGCAATCAGCCCCCAACCTGATCGCGTGGAAAGTTGTTATTAAATTCTGTGCGTGGCCCTGACCTGGATTTAAAGATTTGCAAAAGACAAATTCCAAACAGATGCCCATTAGGGCCCTGACGGCCGCAGCTTAAAGATAACATTTACATTCTGCCGGGGTTTGTATCTCTCTGTTCCCGCTCGGCCCCTTGCGGGCCTCCAGCGGGATCAATACCTCGGCTGAGGTTGCGTGATGGTGGCCACATTCTTTTAAGCTGTTTGCTCAGCTCTGGGTTTGCTCTGCTAACATGTCTGGCACTTTTTCCAACAGGCCTGTTTGCCCAGTATTAGGGCTGTTTGCTGAAACACCTACCCCAATCCGAGGGGCTCAGCTTTCTAAACAGTTGGTCTCCACACCTGTCAATCAATAATACCAATCGGGTTCCTGATACAGACGGCAAGGATGGCCAAGCCCAATATTTGCCCACACACTGCCCCCTCCCCTGCATCTGACTCACTCCTGGCTTGACAAGACAGACTCAGGTCAAGCGTAGAGGTTTCTGGGAAGGGGTGAGGCTGGCGCATGGGTCGCTGATTCCAGGAAAGTGGGGCACACGTGAAAACACTGGGTCCTTATGAGTGGTCATTCACAGAAACGTGCAGTGGTGGCCTGAGCCTTCAGCCCGGAAGTGATTTCAGATGGAGTCACCCAGAGTGTGGAGAGGAAGCAGGGATTTGATTTGGCAAGGTTGAGGTCAAATCTGGGGGTTGACATTGGATCAAGAACACATTAGTGCTCAAAAGTTTTGGAAACTGAGGGGCTGAAGGGATAGCCCAGTTGGTAGGGCGTTTGCCTTGCACGCAGCTGGCCCATGCTGGCCTGGATTCAATCCCTGGCATCCCATATGGTCCCCAAGCACCGCCAGGAGTAATTCCTGAGTGCAGAGTCAGGAGAAACCCCTGAGCATTGCCGGGTGTGACCCTAAAAGCAAAAAAAAAAATGTTTTGGAAACTGGATAAGGCTATTTATTGTCAAAGAATATAGGAGCCGAAGTAATAGTTCTGCATGTTGGGCACTTGCCTTGTACATGGCAGACCCAGGTTTGATCCCCAGCATCCCATATGGTCCCCTGGGCACTGCCAAGAGTAATTCCTGAGTGCAGAGTCAGGAGGGAACCCCTGAGCATCCCGGGTATGCCCACCCCCAAAAAGCAAAAAAGTAAATAAAAAAGAGAGAAAATAGACTCCACAAAGTGTGGTGTTGAGTTCTAGCAGGCCCTGCATGGCTTGGTACCTGCTCTCTTGATTCTGCTCCAAACAGTTAATTTCATCTTAGGTGAATTTCACTTCAGTGGAGAGAGAAGGAGGGTGAAGCCCAAGGAGGAGGGAAGTTTACATTTGAGAGGCTTTGATGCCTAACTCGGGCTTTGGCTCAGGGTAAATGCTTAATAAATGTTTATTGAAAGAACAACCTAACATTTGCACAGTCAACAAAGCTCTTTGTTATACATTAGCTCATTTCATCCTTAAAGAGCCTGGTGAGGTGAGCCGGGTGAGTGTTCTCACGTTGCCAAGGGGACACTGAGGTTCTGAGGGAGGAATGACTTGTACTGTGTCAAACAGCTAGTGGTGGCAGTACCTGGGATTTTTATTTTTGGTTAATATAATTTTTTAAGTATTTTATTATACCACCATGAGATATACAATCACAAAGATGTTCATGTTTGGGTTTTGGTCATACAGTGTTCCAGCACCCATCCCTCCACCAGTGTCCATCTCCCACCACTAACATCCCGGTTCCCTCCCCTCCCCCAGCCTGCCTCCATGGCAGTTTCTTTATTTCTTTCCCTTTCTCTCTCTTTCTCTTTTCCTTCCTTTCCAGATTGTGGATTACAGAACATACATTAAAGGGTTGTCGTGTGTATCTTTTTGCTTGTATTTAATGCTCAGTTCTAGGTTGGTATTAGTACTTTTGACAATTGTTAGCACACTGTTCCATTTTCTGTCTTACCTAGCCTCAGACTCCCACATGTTTGTGATAATTTCCACCTTTGACAAGACCTCCTGATACATGTTTCACTTGACCTTGGATATTGGTATCATAATATGTACATATATATTTATTTGTGTATGACCCTTGCATCTCTGGGAACCTAATCAACCCCAGGGAACAGGCTGGAACCCCTACACCCACACCCCAAAACTCAAAACCATGTGCACGCTTAGCGTGTCCGCACGATCTACTTACTTTCTATCTGGCACGAGGTGCCAGATAGCTTTTATCCCCTACACTCCTTGCCACCCACCCAAACTCTGCAAACAGCCCAGACACCTACTAACTGTACTATCTAGTCACTCAAGGACTCACATTTGCAACCTACAATAGTCATAATGGTAAAGCAATGCAAAATTCCATCAAGCTTAGTGAGTGAAGTCACTAGTCCAGATGAGCCAAGCAATAACGATGAGTTGTGTAACCTCTCTGATAAGAAATTTTGGAAAGAATTATTAAGGATGCATAAGGAACTCAAAGAAGCAATGGAATGCAAAATCAATAAAAATACAAGAGGGCATGAGAGAAGAAATGAGGAAAATGCAGACCAAAATACAAATGGAAATGACAAATATTAAAAATGAGGTAAACAAAATGAAAAACACAATGGAAGGCCTCCATAGCAGAATAATAGCTAATGAGGAAAGAATTAATGATCTCGAAGACGAGTTCTAAAGATGCTCTACACAACACCAGAAGATGGAAAAAAAGACTCACAATTGAGACAGACAACAAGAGACAATCGGGATGAAGCCAGAAGGAATAGTACCTGGGATTTGAACCCTAAAGTCTCCCAAATCTGTAATATAAAACTGCGCTCTTGTCTGCCCCCCATGGCTTCTGGGCACGGAGACATTAGTGTCTGGTCAGTATTTCTCCCTACCTCCCGGGCTATTTATTATGAAAACCGTTTTAAAATGGGACTGTCCAACAAGGTGCCCCTCACCCCCTGCCCACCTCCTGTAATTTCTAGCAGGGCGCTTGATAAATATTTGCTGATTCATTCAGCTGCAGAGACCCGCCTTTAGTTGCTATGGCAACTGTCCAGTGCAAATCCACAAAGGATTAGATTTGGGAATCTACGAGGCACCGGGACTCTGGAGAAGGGGCAGGGGCTGTGGGGAGTGACTCTGCTCGAGTTCTGAGGTGAACTCATTCAGATGAATGGTCCTGAGGGAGTGTCCTGGGGCTGGCAGGGCCACGTGCCACTGCCCTGTCCTTGCAGAGATTGATCTCGTGGCCTAGGTGCAGGACAGTTAGGAAGTTCCAGAAGGTGCTGGTTCAAAAGCAGCATGTGCTCTTCTGGGGGACACATGGAGAGGCTGCTACAGTATGTCTGAGCCCCCCATGGTGCTGGCCTGGGGGGTGTCCTCTCCGCCACATGTCCACCCACCCTCTTCAGGAGAACTTGATTCCTCAGTCCTTGGGGGTACATGGGGCTGACCCCATGTACCCCAGTTCTCTGGTTCTGCTGTGGAGAAGCCATGTGACTTGGAGACAGCATAGAGCCCCACAGATCAGTTCTCGCGATCAGGAGCTGTCCTCACTCTTCTCACCAGCTGACGAGGGGTCTAAGTGCAGCACCCCCCATGCCTGCTCCTCATCCCAAAAGCTTGTCCTTCCTCTGAGTCCTGGATCCACTCTGCAAAGGTCTGGCACGGGCTTGCGACAGCCCATGAACAGAAAGACATAGGAGGATGGAAAGAGTTTGACAGTTACAGAAGCCGTGTCAGGCTCCAGAATGCAGGAAACTGGGAGGCATAAGGCCCTCCCTGAGGCCCTTGAGGGGCAAAACATATTAAAAGTAAATCCCCACACTTATTTTATTTTTAATTTTTGTCTTTTTGGATCACACCTGGCAGTGCTCAGGTCTCACTCCTGGTGGTGCTCGGAGGACTCGAGGTATGCTGGGGATCAAACCAGTGTTGGCCACATGCAGGGCAAGGACCTTAACCCCTGTCTATCTCTCCAAAGCAAGCATTTAAATGGAAGAACTCTGCACATTTACTCTGCCGTGTGGGAGGTGATTGTGAATCTTTGAAACACTAAGTTGAAGTAGGGATTGGGACAAAGATTGGAACTGGGCACACACGTTCGGCTGATGGGGTGGGGGGCTAAAACGCCAACAGGGTGACAGGTGAGCTATAGTTTGACCCTGAGCTCCACACCGGACTGAACTGCTCTGTGCCCTGGCAGCTGTAAACACTGTCTGTGATGAAAGGCTCCTCCAAACAAATGTCTGCTTGGTCTGAGGTGTGGCGCACTGCGGGGTGTGATGGTAAGCAGGACGAAAGCCTTACACTGGGAAGTTTCACGGCGGCTTCTTTAATCAGTAGGTTGTTGTACATGGCAGAGATCTGGAGAACAGACTGTAATGGGGCCCCAATCCCAGGCATTAGCCTGGAGAGGGCTTTCATCAGGCTATGGGGTTATTTCCTTTTCTCTTGTCACACATCTGTAGCCCCCACGTGTTCCCATGTTCGAGATGTAGTTTAGCAAAGAACATAGCAGCATAGGGCTTGTAGAGATGGGATGAGTAAGTCAAGTACTTCCACTCAGTCTTACTAGATTTCCACAGATTTCCCTTTGTTGAAAAATTCAAACATTGCAGAGGTGGACTGTCAGGTGGAGTATTTTTCTTTTCGGTAAGTATTTCAATTCCTGATTGAAACATTGCACTGAATTTTAATACCGTTGCAAATGGAAACTTATTTTCCAATTGTTTTTACTTCTCGGAAATGTTTAACAGGGTAAAACCTAGAGAGCAGAGTTGCTAGAGGATACTTGTTGGTACTTTGTTGGTACTTTAGGCTTATGAAAACCTTTTATTGGGCTGGGAACTGGGGCAAGAGCTTCTGAGTGGAGAGCACAGGTTTCTCATACAGGAGTCTGAGGTTTGAGACCTTGGTCTCCCAACACTTCTGTGAGTCAGTGTGAACCTTGGGCAGGGGGTAGTCAAAACACTGCCAGGTGTGGCCCCCAAACAGAAAAAAAAAACACATCAATGGTTACTGGGTAATTATTGACATAAACTATTATTATACTGGTCTGTAACGACCTTGGGGTTCAAGTTCAGACTGATAAGGTGTAATAACCACTGTATAAATAACTGTGCTTTTCTGACTTGTGGGAACTTGAGGTGCCTTGCAGTGTCTTACTGCTTTGTGAAACTAGCAACATGCCTGCGACTATTCTGAACATCTACAAATAATTCTAGGGGAACGTTTGAACCAACCTGAGATGCTATAAATTCCCTGGAATTCAACAAAGGAGAAGCTAAAGGGCAAAAGTGGAGACAATGGAAAGATGTCTGGGTGGGTTTAGAAATGTGCAATGCCTAAAACAGACAAACAAACAAAGAAACAACCCCAAAAGGGCTAGAGCAGTTGTACAGCTGGTAGGGCACTTGCTTTGCACGTGACCGACTCACATTCTATTCCTGGCATCCCATATTGTCCCCCAAGGATTGCCAAGAGTGATTCCTAAGTGCAGAGTCAGGAGGAACCCTTGAGCATCGCCAGGTGTGACCCCAAAAGCCTTGAAGTGCTGCAGGAGAGATGCAGGGATGGAAGCCAGAATGTCACACATGTAGGTCACGTGCTTTCTCACCTGGGCGGTCCCCCTCCCCCACCCCATCGCCACCAACATTTTTTGCTTTTATGGGAGGAAGGAGTTTGGGACCACCGTCAGCATTCCTCAGGGCTGACTACTGACTCTGTGCTAAGGGCTGACTCCTTGTTCTGTGCTCAGGGTTGACTCCTGGCTCTATACTCAGGGATGACTTCTGGGTCTGAGCTCAGGGTTGATTCCTGGGGACCTTATGCAGTACTGGGATCAAACCAAGGTGCGTGAGCTGTGTGTAGGGCAAGCACCTTACAACTGGACCATCTTTCTGGCCCCTATTTCATGTTTTCCTTTTTACAGAAAGTCATGCTATTTGGAAGAAAAGTCAGACGATTCCCTGGCAGATGTGAGTTGAGCGGGAAGCTACTTCTTAAACTATGGGTTGGGACCCCTCCCCTGCATAACGATATTTATATCTTCAAATGTTGTCTTGCAATAACTTCTTTACTCTCAGTAAATGTTGAGGAGTAGACACATCTTAAGTGGGAAGGGGTCATAGGCTGAAACGTCCCATTTCATATATGCACATTGAATTTTTAGGCCTTGTGGGGCAACTGGGGCACCCTTGCAGGAGCCTTGGGGGGGCAGGGGTATAGCCAGGTCAGTTCTTTTAGACCCGTCTTCCTTCTGCAGCAACCCAACCCTGCAGGGTCTGGGGACACCTTGGGTGATGCAGGGGGTGGTGGGTGGGGGTGGGGTATAACTCAGGGCCAGCCTGAGGCTGGGCACATAACCCGTTCTCATGCCACTGCCCCTGCCATGCCTTTTATCATAACCAGCTTCCTGCCCAGGCTCAGCCCCTGATCCACTATCTTCCCTGTCCCTCCCTGGACCCTGGAATCAAGGACTGATGGGGCCAGAGGAGGCATCACCTGTCCCAGAGCTTGCCCCTGCTCCTATAAGGGTCCTTCCATCTCCTTTTTAAGAAGCTGAATTTAGAGGGGATGGGGGGCATTCTCAGAGAAGCAAATGGGCACAAAGTTTCTTCATAGGCTCCCTGGGAAACTGAGTCTGGCCGGAATCTGCAAATAAGAACAGGCGCCCCAGAGTCAGCCAGGCCTGAGGAGATCCCACTCCGCCTCCAGGGGCGCTCTGACAAGAGTGACTGGTGAGGATTCCAGGGCCAGAAGGGGTGGGGGCGCTAGTGGATAAGGGAGATTGAGAAGCCCCAGGGGTCTGGCAGAAGTACCTCTGGTGAGCAAACGCTGGACACGTGCTGAGGCCGACAGGCTCAGACCCCAGGACCTCCCAGGACAGTGTTCCCTTGCCTCTGGGACTCGGCTCTTTCCTCTAAGAAATTGGGGGTTACAAAGTAAAGGCCGGGCTGAAGAAGAGGGAAATGGGATTATCAAGGAAGTGTTTAATAAATATCTACAGTTTCAGACCCAGGTGTCTGGGAGGTACCCCCTCTGTCCCCGCTACCAGCCCCCACTGCCCCCAGCCTTCCTGGGTTGTTCTCATTTCATTCTCTTTGTTTTTTTGGGTCACACCCAAAGATGCTCAGGGATTACTCCTGGCTCTGCACCAAGGAATTATTCCTAGCAGTGCTCAGGGGGCTGCCAGGGATCAAACCCAGGTTGTCTGCGAGCAAGGCAAACACGCTCCCCACTGTACTATCACTCCAGCCCCTGGTTCTCATTTCTGACATGGTAAAAATAAAGGCTTGTCAACCCTCTCCCTTTGCTCAGGCCAACTGGGGACATGTGGTCTCCTGGGGCGTGAACTGGACCCCCAACTTGGAATGCCCGGAGCAGACAGAATACCAGGACTCTTACGCAAGTGTCCTCAGGGCAGATGGTCTGGGAGGAACGTCCTGGGGAACCCGATAGTCCCTGGAAGCTATCAGCGGTCATCTTGCTCGCTAAGAATAGTGATGATGGCAATAACCCCCAGACTGCAGGTCCAGGACTGCAGTGTGCAGGCACCTTTCATCACTCAGCTGAGGACTGGCCTAGCACCCAGAGTGATTTTCATTTCAACACAGCCTCATTCAGGTTATGCTTGTGACCACTGGACACATCTCTGGGATGTGTCCTGCTGGGCTCCAGGCCACCCTTTCCAGCAACTCTGGGTCTATCATGTCATTTCATCTCAGCCCCAGAGCAAGGTCACCTTTACTCCTCTTCACTCCAGGCCACTCAGCCTGTCCGTCCATAAGAGCCAGAGATGGGATTTGATTCCTGGGATAGTCTGAGTGGCAGTTCCACCCCTGTGTCATCGGATGGGCAAGTCCCGGGCAAGATGGCTGCCTCCTGAGGAAAGAAAAGAATGAGGAGGAAAGGCCTCAACCTCACTCCAGAAGACTCACTTCGTTAACTGCTGCCTCCAAAGCTGGAAAAGAGCGCTTGTTCCTGCTCTCTGAAGGCAGCAAGAAGCTGGTGGGTTAATAAGATGCCTGAAGATGGCCCAGGGGAGACAGTGGATGCAAGAGAAAGCGTGTTCAGAAGCATTGTCTAGTCCTTCTGAAGGTACCCTTTCCACACCAATAACTGATAGACTCACCTCAAATCGTTCTTATTTGTTCATTAATGTTGGTCCCTCCTCCCCGAAGGCCTGCCAGGCTCCACTTTATTAGCCTGGATTGAGTAATATATTTTAAAGTAATAAAATGACATTATTTTTAAATTATTTTTTAATGTGGACTTTCCAGCCATTGACTGCCCTCTCTGATAGATCTGAATTAGTGAGTTTTAATTGTGTGTAAAGAAGCAATAAAATGATCATTACTGAGAGCTGCCGTACTGTTTCTGATGGACCTAGAGCTGGCGCGGCATGCACAGTACCCTACTCTGTTCAGTCTCCCAGGAGTCCCCCAGTGGGGGTATCACACCCTCACTGCACAGACACAGGGGCTGGCACCCGGGGTGGGAGGGTCATACTCCCAGCCAGGGTCCTTGGGCATAGGCACCTTGGAGCCAGGAGCCAGACCCAAGCTGGCACCTCTGCAAAACTCAACAAGCCTGCTTGAGGTGAGAGCAGTGGGTGGTGCTGAGTTAGGTGGAATCTTTGGGCCGAGAAGACCCACATAAAAAAAAATCAAAAGTCAGCAGAGAATTGGGGAGAGAATCAGAACATGGCAAAAATCCTTAACATTCTTGTATTAGTACTCCCAAGTCCGAGGTGGGCAAAGGGCAATGAGCGAGAGCCAGAGTGGTTGATTCTAAGGGTCAGTTGGGTAAAAGTGACCAATGGTGTGACCAAACATTCATCTCACTGTTCCTGGAGAGACAAGGATTAGCTGTGAAGGTCCTTCAAAGTAGGTTAAACACCATGCCATGGGTGGGCCACATCAAATCAGGTGAAGAGCAAAGCCTGCATTTCCCAGCAAAGCAGGGCTTCTCCTTGAGCCCCTACCACAGAAATGGTGCCAAGGTCATGTACATTGGAACTTCAAACTTCAACCTGGACTCACATCTGAATTTCCAGTCCACACGTGAGACCTCCATAGTTGGGACATGTCAGCCCCATGATTCTGTGACACAGTTCCTCAAATCAGATCTTCTGTATGTACACACAGGGTACACATATGCGTGCATCTGAAACTCCTCTCTCTCTCTCTGCCTTTCTATCTCTTTCTCTCTCTCTCTCTCACTCTAGCTCTATACCCTGCTGAAGTTTAATTCCATTTTGAGAGACATCTCAGAGTAGGCCTATTCCCTTAAGACCTTCCATAGAGATTATCACACAGGTGATTTTAGGCTGGGTACAATTCTCAGAGGGCTGCCAATCCTCTTGTAAAATAGGGTGCAGTGAGTGCTGCCTGAGGGATGAACCCCCCCAAAGAGAAATTAAACATGGGTTCAACATGAGGAAGAGGGGTCCCGCGGACTCTGTCTCCTATCACTGAAGGTTGGAGCGTTCCTTCTTAGGATACCACGATATCCACTGGAAAGCAAACATTCAGTACAAGGAGCCCTACAGCCAGGCCAAGGCAGCCCTTTCATCTAACAGGTGGGAAACCAAGGTTTCTGGAGCTTTTGACTCAGGTGACAAAGGTACTGGGTCATGGTGACTGGGAGGGTGACATGCAGGAATGAGAGCATTTTTCATATGCATTTTATTTCGGGGCACCATGCCATAGCCACGAGGAAATGAAGAACAGTCACGAAATGGATTTTTATCTGCTCATGGATTCATTCTTACCAGAGCATACTCCTTGGAAGAAAGGACCAGAAGGATGAAGCTAATGACTTTGAGGGGTTTGTCTGAAAACCCTGCTCCTCTGAGGCTTATCTATTTCTTTTTGGTTGTTGGGGTCATGCCCAGAGGGGCTCCACGGCTTACTCTGTACTCAGGCATGTACTCCTCACCAGGAGAATAACTCAATGGCCTACTCCTGGGGGAGCTCGGGAGACCACATGCCATGACAGGGATCAATCCCAGATCCCTAGAACACTACTTGGTGTCTAGTAGTGTTCATGAGCAAGACAAGTGCCTTATCCACTGCACTATCCCTCCAGCCTTCTGGGCTTTACCTGAAGATGGGTCCATCTGGGCGCCAGGATCATTGAATCTGCCTCTTGAGATTCACTTGGCCCAGCTCCATTTCTAACCATGGGATGAAACTCATGGAGGTTTCTAGTCTCAGAAAACTCTGTTCACAGAATGTGCCAGGAACCCTTCTCTCCTCTGGAGTCCCTCCCTGTCTCAGAGGTCCCTTCTTGCTCTGACCTGCTCTAGAGAGCCTGATGCTAAGAAGTTGCTCCACGACTGCTGGTGCATAGAAACTGGAGCCTGGCACTCATCCGGGGTTCCCAGGCGTAGAGTTGAGGTGGGAGCAGGTGTGGGGAGTGAATGACCCAGAAGGCCGTGTGGGCCAGAGTCAAGGTGTCAGCTCTGAGAAGACCTTGGTGGGTTCCTGTGGGGCACTGGGCACCTCAAAGCTGGCCTTGTACATTAGAACCTGCCCCACTTCTCCCAGGAGACCCAGACTCAGGCAATAGGAGGGAAAGCAGGTGGGCCAGCCCTGAGCAGCGGCATTCTTTCCTTTTTTGTTTTACACTTCCTGGGGAGAATGGGTGTGGCCCTCAGCCAGACACCGTGGGAGAGAAAGCATGTGGTAAAAGGAGAAGGGTATATGCCTGATTCCTGGATCGAAACGTCTATTTAAAGAGGTTAATTGTCTCTAGGGCCATCAGCAGGTAGCTTTGTACATGGCTAACTTGGGTTTGATTCCTGTCACCTCATATAGTTCCCTGAGCACCACCAGGAGTGACTAATCCCTCAGCACAGAGACAGAAGTAAGCTCTGAGCACTGCCAGGTGTGGCCCCCATAAATGAAACAAAAAGATTTATTTCTGGGACTTGGGGGCCACAGCCAATGAGTGGTCAATGGCTTACCCCAGACTCTGCACTCAGGGATCACTCCTGGTTAGAACTTAGGGGGCCAGGTGTGGGGCAAAAGCAAGTTCCTTAACCTCTGAACTGTCTCTGCAGCCTCTTCTGTTAAAAAAATAAAACAAACTGTCGGATGTGTGACCTTAGACAGGACACACAACCCCTCAGAAGCTTCTGTTCCCAATGCTGTTAAATGCCTGTTTTAAGTGGCCCACGTTTTGCTCTCTGGTGAGACCAGTACCAGCGTTAACTATGACCGGGGCGGGAAAGAAAAGTCCAGAAGAGAGAACTCTGCCTCTTAGGATCATCTACGGAGATAAGTCCAGAGAGCATGAAGGCTGGGGCTCAGGGTTCTTTTTTTAGGTCTCAGAGACTGGACCCCTGAGTTCACACCCAGGACCCCCCTCCCCCACCAAGTAGTGTTCTAGGGGCAGTGGACACCAGGTTAGGTGCTGTCCAGGCAGGCTGATGAGCAGGTATGTCACTTGGGGACCTGTTCAAATCTGTGTGGGACCTCTGGGTGCCAGGGCACGTGGACAATGCAATAATTCACCCCTCAACTGAAAACCGGGGAATAAAAACATGGCTCAGGTCTCTGGGCTGCCCCAGGACTGGAAGTGCAGTGGGTGGGGAGGGAGGATCAGTTTCCCAAAGAAATCCCAAAGAAAGCTCTTATCCCCAGAGTTGGAGAAATATGGGCTGGGCGAGTTTGCTCATAACAAAATCATGCCCAGGTCCCTTTGGGGTAGACAACAGGAGTCAGAGATGGGGCTTGTACCTACCTGGACACTGCCTCTCATCACTCAAATACTCACCTCTGAAATGACCCCAATATTCTGGTAACAAATTCATCATGTGAGAGAGGCCTTGACTCATTTCTCCCATGGAGGAGACAGAGCTGGCAGAGCTGGGAGCTTCCCAGAACAGGTGGGCCTTAGGTGAGCGCCTCTGACTGTGGGCTGTAGGCAGGAGGGCTGCCAGCAGAGGGCACCAGAGGTCTGTCTCTGCGTGGTGGAGCCTGTCGGGGATTCTGGGGCCTGTCTAAGCACAGTGGTGGTCTGTGGGGGCCTCAGGGCCTGTCTGTGAGGTGGCAGCTGCTGCTGGTGTGTGATGTGGCGGGGTGACTCTCTGTGCCCTGTGGAGCCGTGGGGACGAGCATGTGTAAGAGGCGTGGGGCCCAGAAGCCAAAGGGTCCCAAGGCCTTTGAGTCCTCTGTCTCTTGCCTACGGTAGGCAGGGCCAGCACTGTCACCCTCCAGACCGGGTGCTTGTGGGAAGCCGGGAGCCAGGCAGGGCTGCCCAGGGCCCAGAGTCTGGGGAGCGTCGCCTTCCCTACCACCCCTACCTGCTTCTCTAATCCCACCCCTGCCAATCGCCTGGAGTCTGCTGAAACTCAGCACAGTCTCTTGGCACTGACTGATTTAATAGAGGGAGAGACCCGAGCAAGGCTGAGGGTCCTCTGGGAGACACGGCTCCGGTAAGGCAGGGTGTCCCGAGGTGTGGGATCACCTCCATGGGGACACTTGGTGTTGAACACCAACTTCAGGCACAGTTCCTCTGCTCAGGAACAGGAAATGGGGAAAGGCTAGGGGGATGCTAGGAAAGGGAGTTCCTGGGGAGGGGGAAAGCAGAGCAGAGCCCCTGCATCCAGCCACACCGAGGTGTCAGTTGTCTGTGCCAGCTTGGGGGTGGCCTTAGCCTGACTCTGAGCATCCTTGTTTCTCCAGATCATGTAAAGGTCAAGGTCAGATCAGGACCATTGCACCTAACCCCAGCTGGCCCAGAGTCCTACAGAAAAGATCGCTGGTGGCAGCAATTCCCTGCCTTCACTGCCTGCCTGCTCTTCCCTCCTGCCTCTGCTAAAGGGGGCTGGCTCTGACTTTGGGGCTCCGTCCTCCAGAAGGTCAAGCAGATGAACCCTCGGGCGTGGGGGGCAGCCCGGATGCTAATTGCCCTGTGCCCCCTCTGCCCCAGCCAGCTGGGCTCTCTGGTGAAAGGAGGCCCTGCACTCTTCCAAGCCAGAGCCGGGCTGGACAGCACCTGTGGGTGGGCTTTGCTATGGAGGAAAGTGCGTCCCTTAGACTTTCAACCTCCTGCTTGGTCCTGAGGTCTGGGGTAGCTGCTGACAATGTCACAACATCACCTCAGCCCCAAGTCTGTGCCCGTGGCACCTCAGCAGTGCTGCTCAGAAGCTGCTGGTGCTCCATTGGGATGGAGTCTCCGGGTTCCATTGGGATGGAGTCTTGGGGTTTGGTCGGGATGGGGGAGAGTATTGGGGTTCTGTCAGGATGGGGTCTCGGGGTTCCGTTGGGATGGAGTTTGGGGGTTCCTTTTCGGGGTTCGGTTGGATGGGAAAAGAAAAGTGAGGAGAGGGGGAGGAGAGGAAGCGGAGGCGGGTGGAGGGCATACAGAGCAGGGCATGCAGAGCAGGGATAGGGCTGAGAACGTCTGTCTGAGTTGGAATTGCTGGATGTGAGGTGACCATAGCAGGTCAGACTGAGGATGGGATCACTAGGCTCCTGGAGGCCCTTGGGTGTGGGTTTGAGTCCGGTGCTGTGTGTGAAATACAGACAGCAGGAGGAAAAGGTCGGGAGAGCGAGGAGGAGGATTAGAAGAAGGAGGAGGAGTAGGAGGAAGAGCACAGAGCTGGGCAGTGCAATCCGGAGGGAGAGGTGTGGGCCTGGCCTGAGAAGGGGAGAGGGGGGCGGCTGAGTCCCTGGCCCTGGCTCACTGCTGGGCACCTGGCTACCCACCTAGTGCCAGAGGTTGGAGAGGGGAAACAACTGGGCTGTGGGGCATGAATGTGGGTTCAAGGGTGGCCACGCTGATGTGGGGAGTTGTGGCCACCTGAAGAGCTACAAGCATTTGGCTTGGAGTTTGCAGAATGGACAGGCGTGAGGATAATCTGTCAGACTTGAAGCCTGTTGAGAACTGAAGAGACGCCAGAAAATGATAAAGAAACCAACAGGGATCTTCAGAGATGCCCGGGGACAACAGGGGCGGGGAAGGGACCATCGTGCCTCCACAGACTGTGGGCATGCAGGCAGCATGCTGGGGGGGTGGCCATCGCCCGTTCTGCCACAGGCACCCCTGGCTGAGCACTGAGTGCCCCATTCCCATCTGCCCCCCCTCAGTCTCATGCTTAGAAGGATCTGGCCTGGAAATGCTTGCCAAAGACCAGGGTCAGCAGGCGACACTTTTGTTTCAGGAGAGGTGACACTTGGGTGCTGGTGTTACTCCTCTCCCCCATCCTGCCCTCAGAGTGAGCCGCAGGCTAATGGGGTTCCGTTAGTGCCCAGGGCCAGGAATCCTGCTTTATAAACTTGGTGAAAATGTGGAGTTGTGTGGGGCAGCACAAGGCTCCCTGGCCATGGGTGGGGCCTTTTCTCTGAGGTGTTCCCCAGGTGGAACTTCGGGTGGGGAAATCCTCACCTAGACTTGCTCCAGGCTGTGTGTGGGGTCTGTCTTGAGGGACGGGGCAGGGTCAATGGGTGAGCAGCCTCAGGCATTCGTTCTAGATCTCAGGGCCTCAGTTTCCCCCACCTGTACAGGAAATGAACTGCAGGGGGCATCCCAAGAAAAGATGCATATGGGTGGGACCTGAGGAGAGAGCACAGCGGGGAGGGCACTTTCTTTTGCATGTGGCTGATGCAGGTTCGGTCCCTAATACTCCAAATTGTCCTGGAGCTCCTGCAGGAGTGATCCCTGAGCACGGACCCGGGACTGAGTCCCCAGACAGTAAGCAAAGATGCATGTGGGCACCAATCACTCCCAGCTCCCACCAAGGGCCCACTCAGAGCTCCCATGCATGACACCATCGGGGACAGAGCCAGTGTGACAGAAGCCTGTCCTGATTCTTGGTACAGAGGATGGGGGCACTGACATGGGCTGGGGGCACCCCTCACAGACCCTGCTGCTGGCACCTCCAACTTCTTTCTGGGAAACCCGGGGGAGGAGGTGGGGGTGTGGAAGCCATTTTTCTGCTTTGCCATCTTGACCCTGAGGCTGCTTGTTCTTCCCCTGGGAGCTGTGTCATACCGACATGGGCTTCGGGCCAAGGTTCTGTCCTGACGGGAGGTGTGGGAACCCAGGGCAGCAGGAGACCTGCATCAGAGGCGCTCCTTGGGCACTACTGACATTCGTGCGGCTGGAGGCGTGGATTGGGCTTGCGCTCCACTCACTGAGGCCCAGTTCCCCAGGTGCAGCAGTGGACCCATAATGCTGCCTGAGAGGGCTCTGGAGAGGGGCCAGGGAATTGGGGGAATATTGTAAAGACTACTCCTCCCTCCTCCCTTACCTTCTTTCCTCCTCTTTCCCGTCCTCTCCCTCCTCCTTCCTCTCTTTTCCTTCACTTTCCCTCCTCCCACCTCTCTTGTCTTCCACTTCCCCTTCCCTTCCCATGCCCTCATCTCGCCCCTTTCTTCCGCCCCTCACCCTCCCTTCTCTTCCCATGCCCTCATCTTGCCCCTTTCTTCCCCCCTCACCCTTCCTAGTCTTCTGCCTCCAGTAGTCCCATATGTTTATCTTTGCTTCCAATTGCTTTGTTAGTGGTGTTTCATCTTTGAAGATGTCTTTAGCTTCAAAGATGGAGGGTTTTTCCTATATTTTCTTCGATGTACTTTATGAATTCAGGTCTGATATTGAAATCTTTAATCCATTTTGATCTGATTTTTGTGTATGGTGTTGGAGGTCTAAGTTCATTCTGCCTCCACTTACCCCTCTCCTGTCTGCTTTTCCATTGGCATCAACTCAGTACCAAGGACAAGATCAGTCTAACGTGTCTCAAACCTCACAGGTCTAATAAATAACTGATTACTCCATGTACCCTCTCCTCATTGCAGGTCCCAGTCCCTGGTGGCCATGACCTTGGAGTTGTTAACACAATTTAACAGTGTAGGAGCCCTGGAGTCTTGTGCTCAAAGACCATCTCCTCCAGGCTGGCGTCCCTGATTGCCCTTCCCCATCCCAGAGGGCCTCAGGCTTAACCTGTTGTGCTTTTCTCATTCCTCCTTGCGATAGCTGCTGTCGGTAGGCCCTCCCCTTCTGCTTCTGGCTGGTGGGAGATGGCCGCCAGCCACCAGCACAGTCCCGCCCTTCATTGCTCTGTTTCTCAAGACAAGACATTAGCCCTTTTGCAAGGAGACTTCTGTTACTCACCCAGGACAGCACAAGAGCAGGGCTAGTTCCTGAAAGCCCAAGTCTCAGGCCCTGGCACACAAAGGCTGGGCAGGCTTGTTCCCAGGGTGCAGGACCAAGAGAACCAGCCCAAGACTCAGACTGTAGGTTGCCCTGGTTTGAGGACCTCCAGACTGTGTCCATCTGAGTCATCTTCCCATGGGCTGTGGACTCCGTGAGACATGCTCCCCTGATAGCGTGTCTCTCTCCCTGCCCTGTGCCCACTGTCCCCAGCTCTGTAGACCTGCAGATGGGTACAGCCAGCTGGTCTCGAAGATCAGCGCTGACCTGTGACTCCATGTGTCTGGGGCTGAGGCTGAATGAGAATTGCTACCACAGGCGGGTGTTGGTCACTGGCCATGGACACTCAGAGTATTCGAGCTGACCTGTGGCTGCATCAAACTCACAAAATAACAACCCAGAAAACCAAGTGCAGGGCCAGGCTGCTGGGAGTATAATTTTTCTGTCAAACTAAATAGTTTAAATATGGAAACTTAAACTTGCAGGTAGGGGTGTTTGAGCCACTCCAGGCAGTACTTGGGCCTTTTTCCTGGCTCTGTGCTCTGGGATCGCTCTTGGTAGTGTTTAGGGTTTTCCCTGACTCCGTGCTTGGGCATCCTTCCTGGAAGGACTCAGAGGACCACATGCAGTGCTGAGAATCAAAAGTAAGGGTGCTGCATGCAAGGAGGTGCCTTAACCTCTGACCTAGCTCTCAGCCTGCTTTTTGCCCTCTCTGTCTATGTCTTTCTCACTCAGCATGGTACAGACACTAAGGAGTACCTCAGTTAGAGTATGCGTTGCTCCCCTTTTTCAGGGAAGAAGCTATCCCTGGTCATCTTTGGGTTAAGCTGAGGTTCCAGTGGACCAAAAGCAGGCAGATTTATGGGCACCCTGATAGCATGTCCCCTGTTGGGTCACCTTCAGCTGCTTATGGAGGCTTCCCTCCAGGGGCAGGGGTGACTCCCACTTTCGGGGAACTGGGTCCCCTCTCCAGGTGCTGCACTCTGCTACTGGCCATGGAGCAGGCCCAGACACCCAAAATCAATTTGCTAAAAGCCAATTTGCCAAATGATCAATTCACTGAACGGTTAATTTGCTATAGGCCCGGGATCGTTTCTGAAATTTCCATCTCCCTGAGGCTCCTCACAGCAGCTCTGGCAGCAGAGTTGTGCCTGGGTGTCAGATTCCCATGCCAGCTCCGAGCCTGGCTCCGACACTCAATATTTTATAGCAGGGAGAGACACCCCCCAGCTTCCACTGTCCCCGAATCTGCCTCTGCTCTACTTTGGGGTTGGTGGCTTCTCCTTTAGATGCTGATTCCACCTTCCCCACGTGGCAGCTTGTCTGCCTAGACATGGGCATGGGGGCACATCCAGAAGGGGAGCCCAGACCTGGGCAAGGAAGACACAAGTATTTCTCTATTTTGTGTGTTTTGGGGGCCACACCGGAAGTGCTCCTGGGATTACTCCTGGCAGTGCTCAGAGGAGTGTATTCAGTGCTAGAGACTGAACTGGAGTCTGCATGCGAAGGGTCAGTGCCTTGCCCTGTCCTCTCCAGTTTGACATGTGCTTCTTTCTGCCTCATAAGCAGTGATCAGGGGCCTCTCCTGCTGATTCTCAGTCATCCAAGATGGCAGCAAAGATAAGGCTGTGGAATGCTCAGCTACTTGGGAGCCGTGATTTCAGGGACCACATGGCGCCCACAGCTGGGGTGCCCAGGGAAACTGTGTGGTGCTGGGGTCCGGTTAGGTCACGTGCAACCATGTATCCTAACCCCTGCCCTCTCCAAACCCGAGACTGCCGTTTCTTGCACACTGGAGTATAATCCAGATTCTAGCCGGTATCACCGGAAGTTGTTCTTGTCATTGAGATTCAGCTTTCCTAAGTGAAGAAATTTACCCTTTCATTAAATGTTAGTGCCTGAAATTCATTTATTTATTCAGTGTTCGGGCCACTTCTGGCAGTGCTCAGGGCTTAGTCCTGGCTCTGCACTCAGGGATCACTCTGGCTGGGGCTCAGGTGGGGGGACCATTTGGGGTACCAGGGATCGAACCTGCATCAGTTGCATGCAAGGCAAATGCCCTACCCACTGGATTCTCTCTCAGTCCTGAAGTTCAGTTTATCACCACCTCAGTGCCAGGTCCTACAATCCTTTAAAATTGACTATGCAGTTCCTGAGGCATGGTTAAGGGCTTGGGTGCCTCTCTTGCAGGCCTAAAGCTGATATTTCTGTTGCCCAGGTCCCCACCCCCCCACATGCTGAGGTGGCCCTGCACTCTATGCTTGCGCCTGATCTCTGGGTGGTTCTCTGGTACTGCAGTAGATCCTGACTGCAGCAGCATGATGTGTGTGGGTCCAGGAACTGAGAGGTGCAGCCCCGCTCTGCACTGGGCCTAAAAGCTGTGTGAGCCCCAATACCAGTAATATGTGGTGACCCCAGAGTCCCTTGGTGAGCTCCACAACCTGGAGGCTAGCAACCAGCATAATCAAGGGAACATGAGACCCGGAGAGTACCATGGCCAAGCACTAGAGCATCAAACTTGCTGTGTGACCAACCATCACCACCATCAAATGTGAGCCCCACAGTGAGACACTGTGAGCTAGTGTCGACAGCAACACAGAGGAGAGGGATTGAGCTACACTCCAAAGCAGCGAGACTATTTCTAGACCACTTTACTGAGTCACAGCACATCTATATCTGCCCCCCCATCACTAAGCTCTCTCGAAAGAGCAGATTATCCTGGATATTCTCATCTGCGCTGTGTGGGACTGTCCACTAGGCTGTCAGTAGCCTGAGTTCCCTTCCCGGGGCGCTTCACTCATATATGTAGGCATTTGCATATTTGTACTATATACGTGAATACTTAGCATCTTTTTTTTTTTTTATTTTTGGGTCCCACCCAGCGATGTTTAGGGGTTACTCCTGCCTCTGCACTCAGGAATTACTCCTGGCGGTGCTCAGGGGGACCATATGGGATGCCGGGGATTGAACCCAGTTCGTCTGTGTGCAAGGCAAATGTCCTTCTAGGCCCCTCCAATTTTTTTTTCCTTTTGCTCTTTTTTTTGTTTGTTTGGGAGAGGCACATTCAGTGATGCTGGAGGGCTGCTCCTGCCTTGGTGCTCGGGGGACTGTGTGGTGTAGGGGATGGATCTGGGTCTTCCCATCTGCAAAACTTGTGCTCCAGGGTTTTGAGTTCTCCCCTCAGTCCTTCGTTGCTTTTTCCTGGAGCTGCTGTCATCTCTGAAACACAACATGGTCAGGTGACCTCTGAACAAGGTCATTCATTTTGCCCAATCTCAATGTTTTCATCTGCAAAGTAGGATGAAAAATGCCTATATGTGGGGCCCTGCAAGTGTGGGTGGCCTCGTAACTGTCCAGGGAGCTGTGCCAACAGAGGGTGTTAACTTGCTTAGAATCCCTGTAGGAAGAACATATTCCCACTTGAATGCCTTAGATCCCAACCTGTGTTTGCTCGTGGGCTCTGGAATGTGGCTGCTCTTCCTGCCACAGGGCCTTTGCTTGGACTTTCCCATCTCCCCATAATGTCCATCACCTGTCTTAGCTAAAATATCACTGAGGTGGGCTGCCCGTGGATCCCTGTCCACAAAAGTTGGCCTGGGAAGGGTCTTTCAATTGTCCGCACTTGATCCATTTCTCCGGGCACCCAGCACAAGCTGTTCATTCCTTCGCTGTATAATGGATTGTGTGACTTCTGCCCTTCTACTGGTTTAGATGTTTTCAAGTTTGGTGCTGTATCTGTCTCAACCCTGCTTTCTTCCCAGCATCTAGTAGGTGCTCAGTCAACAGTCAACATTTTATTTTGAGGGGTGCTGAGGATGAAACCCAGGCTTTATCTATGCAAAGTAGGCATTCTACCACTGAGCCTCATCTTCGGTCCTGAGTCAACCATGTTTTGGATGAAGGAAAGAAGGAGATTGGGGAGTTGTGCAGGATGCATTCGGAGTATATTTGTTTTCCTTTTGAGTTTGTCTGAAGTTCCCTTATTGGTCAGACCCCTGTCCTGGGGACTGGAGTCTGTCCATCAGCCAACATTTCCCAAGGAAGAGTGAGCAGCCTGGGTCACCCTGAGGAGAAGATCTGTGGGTTGTATGAGGAAGGAGAAGACTCTGGGGAGCAGATTCAGTGAGGTGCTTCATGGGGAAGCAGGTTATAGCAGAGCAAGTGCAGGTTGGGGGCTCCCTGGCTGCCCATCAGCTACCCCAGGAGGTTCTCAGCTCTCTGACATGCTGTGAGGTGAGTGGCTGATGCAGGGATGGACAGTTGGGCCAATTAAGTGAACCCCTTGCCTGGCAGAGTGGGGCAGTATGCTGGGAGTCCACAGAAACAGCGGTAGCTCTGGTACCCCTCCAGAATGGACGAGCTGCTCCCACCTCCCCAGTCCCAGAGCCCAAGGGCAGGCTGAAATATGCTTTGAGGGGCAGCAAGTAAATGAAGGGCCAGAGAGATAGCACAGTGGGTAGGACACTGCCTTGCATGCTGCCGGCCTTCCTTTCCTGGCACCCTGTAAGGTTCCTGAACCCACTAGTTTCCTTGAGCATACAGGAGTGAGTCCTGAGCACTGCTGTGTGTGACCTCAAAACAAAACTAGAAATATGAAAAAGGGGAAAAATGTATGAAACCAGAGGAGGGAGCACCATAGAAGCCCTGCTGGCAGGTCCTGATTCTACCCCAGACATGGCAGGTGTGGCCCCTGGTCCCCACCCATTACACCACAGTAACAACGAAAAAGCAGCAGTGGCGGGAGTGAAGACTCCAGAAAGGCAGCGGTCCTGCAGCATGAGGGGACACACCCACCCCAGGGAAGGAGGCAGCGCCCTGCTGTGCCTTGTCCCACTCATGCTGGTTCCAGAATTTTGGCTGCTGAGATCTCAGGCCACTTTCAAAGGCCACATTTGGGGGAGCAGCAGTGAAGGCTGTGGAGAGCCAGGTCTCAGGATTGTGGGGGCAGGATCAAGCTGGGGCACTGCCCTAGGAATCCAGAGACACTTTCCTGCTTGGAGCCTCCAGGCATAGCCCAACTCCCTGATCCTCAGTTTCCCCATTTGTGAAATGAGACGCTAAGTTAGCCTGTGAAGAATTTCATGCTGCGAGGGAATTGGCACATGATTGCTGTCAACACCCCGTACCTTTCAGGAGTGTCTGCCTTGGAGGCTCTGAACAGATAAGAATCAGAACCTCAGCAGGTAGAAGGGCCCCCTTCTCAGGCAGGGAACCATGCTGGCTTCCGGGGGGCCCCTCTGGGTCCATAACCTCCTGGGCCCCATTTCTCCTGCAGAGAGACAAGGTCCAGCACACACCAACCTCTGCTCTGGACTGGCCTTGGCAGCGTCTAAGAGGGGGAGGCCACTGAACTGTGCTAGCTTTCCTCGGACACTTGTCACAGCCTTCAGACGGGATCCTAGGTGGGGCTCCATGCCCTTGCCCCTCAGACATAACACCATGCCAATGGTGTGGAGGCCCAGTCACATCTCTGTGATGGGGGGAAACTCACTGTGCTCCCACAATCCTCAGCACGAAACCTGAGCCCTGAAGGGGCCCCCTCCAACCATGGGAGGTGTGACAGGATGATGGGGCTGCAGTTACCAGGGCAGCCTTCCTGGAGGAGAAGGCCACTGTGGTGCCTGCAGGAAGGGAAGGCTGGGACATGCATGGGGAGGAAGGAGACACTCTGGAAGAGTTTGAGCAGGAGTGTGGGGAGCAGAGCATGAGAGGGAGTTCGCGGGTGGGCTCTGTGGGTGAGTGTGGAACTAGGGGGCAGGCCGGAGTGAAGACGGGGAAGTCGCAGCCGAGGCACCTGCTTCCACCTCGATCCAGTGCTTCCTGGCCACGGCCACTGCTACTGGACAGAGTAAGCTCTCACTGCCGTGGTGGGCTGGTTCCACTGTGACAGCAGCTAATTCTGAATTGTGATTGTTTGAACCATGGCACATGCTTTGACCTGAACGGAAGGAATGTGACAGACCTCCCTGGGGTCTACCCTAGTTGCCCCTCAGGTCATGACGGTTCTATTCCCTGCAGACTGCTCCTGCTGGACAGAGCCCACGTCTGTCCTTCCAGGGGCCACCAGTATCTCTGGATCTCCACAAGGCAGGTCACAGAGGTGCTGGGTGAGAGGCCTGACAGGCCCCTTGAGGCATGGGGGGGCTGCTGCTATGGCAGGACCCCCCAGTTTGTACCCCCAGATGCCAGGTAAGGTGTGGCCCAAGTACCCAGGCAGTGATTTGTGAGGTTGCAAAGGACTCTCTTCAGGGGTCCCACCGTCACTCAGAATCACCAGATGCACAAACGACTTCACCTGCCAAGCCTTGGCTTGCACAGCTGTAACATGGGTACAACTTACACCTGTCTGATGGTGCTGGGACGAGGCTTCCAGGAGCCTAGGGATGTGGAGCTGCACAGCACCAGCCAGCAGAGGGGGATGCGCTTAGAGAGGGAGTTGCTGGCACTGCAGAGGGTCGGTGCCATGCTCAGGAAAGGCAGGAGTATGGCTCTGAGAGGTGCTGGTCCAGAGTGGGCATGAGGCTGCAGGGCCCCCAGGTGACCTCCCCTGAACCTCTCCCAGAGGTCCAGTTTCTGCCTGTTCCTCTCTTCCCTTACAGCTTTGCAACAGCCTGGGTTTCCTGTGCCTCCATCCAGGGTGAGGCCCTCTAAGAATGGAGCCAGAGCCAAAAAAAGGGGTGCCCTATCCCTGTCCCAGCGCAATCTAGAGTCCTTCATGAATGTTGTAGAGGAGTACCTAAGGGTTCACTTTACAGTGGAAGAGGCCATGAGGGGGTGATGCCCCAGCTCTTGACCCCTGCCAGTGCTCTCTGCACCATCTGGTTGACCTCACAGTAGAGCCGTTTCCCAGGGTGGGGCTGGTCCCTCTGCCTGCACTTCTCCCCCCCTTCTATGACTTCAGAGGAACGGTCTGGAAAGCCAACCTGGACACTGAGTACTGTGCATTTTCCTCTCATGTGATTTTCCAACCACAAAGATGAGCTTTTATCTTTTTCTCTGCAGCTTGGTCTTCTGCATCTTTCCTTCATGTTGGCTGGGACGTTGAGGCGATGGTCGGTGCTCTCACTGCCACTTTATGCTAATGACATTGGCTATTTCTGGTCATCATGTGAAGAATTCTCTTGTTCCAAACCAGGATTCTGGGCCCTCCGGGCTTTGTGGAAGGCACCATGCTAGTCCTGGGCTGCCCATTTCTGGGCTTGTTTCATGGAAAAGTCATTTGTTTTCACATGACCATTTTCTAAGGTGGGGTGGTCACACTGACCATGCTTAGAGGTTGCTCTCAGCACAGTGCTCAGCTCCTGGGGGTCATGACTATGCAGTACCAGGACAGAACCCACAGCTCCTGCATGCAACGCACCATCCCAGCCTTTGAGCAGCTCCCGGCACCTGTCTGTTCCTGGCAGCCCAACTTCATTCCAATGGATTGACAGTTCCAGTATATATCTTTTTCCCAGTATGGGGGTGGGGACAAGGAGTCACACTCAGGGCTAAGTCCTTGCTGTGGTCTCAGTAATCCATCCTGGTGGGCTTGAGGGACCATATGGGAGGCTAGGAATTAAACTTCGGGTTAGCCATGCACAAGGCAAATGCTCTACCTGCTGTGCTATGGCTCTGGCCTGGTTTCTGTAGCTCTTCCCCTAGTTATGTCTATGGTGTTCAGTCCCTCTAAATGCCTCTGTCCTTAGACTGTGCTGACTGAGGCCACAGGCCACTTCAGGTTTGTTTGCTGCTGGCACTGCTGGTGACTGTAAGTGCTGAGCAAATTCTCTGGTGTAACTGAAGGCATCCATCCTCCCATTGGGTACCTTGTGCCTGAGTTCTAGAGGATCACTGGAGCAGAAGCCTCTAACAAGGGTCTTTGTAATAGTTCTGAAAAGCCACTTAAACTTCCCAGACTGCTAAGAATTACCTTTCACACTCCAGCAAATTAGCGATCTGGTATTATCACAGGAAAAATCTAAATGAGGGACCAGAGTGATGGTATAGTGTGTGAGAGGGGAACTCTTGCTTTGCATGTGCCTGACCTGAGTTTGGTCCCTGACAACCTAAATGGTTCCCTGAACATTGTTGGTAACAATGCCTGAGCACAATTCCAGGAGCAGTCCTGAGCACCGCCAGGTGTGGCCCCCAAACAAGCAGAAAAAATCTAAAAAAGGGGCCTAGTGATAGCTTGGGGAAAGTACCTGCATTCCAAGTCTGAGGTCAAGAGTTGGATTCCGAGGCTGGAGCAATAGTACAGCAGACAAGGTGTTTGCCTTGCACCAGCTGACCGGGGTCGAGTCCCCACAAGCCATATGGTCCCCCCATCACCTCCAAGAGTCATCCTTGAGTGCAGAACCAGTAATAAGCCTGAGCACCACCAGTTGTGGACCAAAAACTAAAATATAGTTTCATTTCTTGGCTCAGAGAGAAGGTCGAGTGAGTGGGTAGGACACTTGCCTTGCACCAGACTGACCTGGCTTCGAGTACCAACTCCATATTTTCCTTCAATCCTACCATTCAAAACCACTTTCTAATATTTTGTTTTCTTTTCTGCAGTGTCAGGAATAAAACCCTGGGCCTCACATATGCATCTTTTCCATCGCTGGAGTGGACTCCATCTAGTGTGCATTAGGATCTGTCTGGAAGTTTTTTTTTTTTGTTTGTTTTGTTTTTTTTTTGCCTTTTTGGGTCACACCTGGCAATGCTCAGGGATTTCTCCTGGCTCTGCACTCAGGAATTACTCCTGGCGATGCTCGGGGGACCATATGGAATGCCGGGGATTGAACCAGGCAAGTGTTCTACTGCTGAGCCACACCCCCAGGCGACTCTGTAATTGCTTCCTGGAGGAGAACAAGGGAGAAGAAACAGCTCTGTGGGCTAGGGAAGGACTCCCAAGGGTGGAGCTGGGATAGGAAGGACAGAGCCGCAGCACCACTGGGTGTGATCTCAGTGCTTTCATCCCCTTCAGGGCTGCATGGTGACCCCAAAGCCCTTTACCCACGTGTGTGAGTGTTTGTGTGTTTTTGTGTCTGTGTCTTTCTGTATGTCTTTGTGTGACTGTGCATCTGTGTGTCTTTGTGTGTCTGTGCGTCTTTGTTTCTTTGTGAGTCCATGTGTCTTGTGTATGTGTGTGTCTGTGTCTTTGTGTGTGTCTATATGTGTCTGTCTTTGTGTGGGTCTGCGTGTCTTTGTGTCTGTCTGTGTGTCTTTGTGTGTGTATGTCTTTGTGTCTGTGTGTGTGAGTATGCTCTCTACTGCCCTTGCCTGGGCATCTGGGGCTTAATCCCCTCAAAGCTCACAGCAAGGTGGGAAGTCTGAGAGGCTGGGAGAGAGCAGGTGCAGCGGGAAGCTGGTGACCTGATGGCTCATGCTGTTTGTCTCAAAGCTTTTGTACATTTTTGTTTATTTGTTTTGTTTTCAGTTCACACCTGACTACATTCAAGGCATAGTCCTGTCTCTCTGCTCAGGGGTCACTCCTGGAAAGGCTCAAGGGATCATATCAGGTATTGAGGACCGAGGTGGGTTGCATGCAAGGCACGTGCCCTGCCTTCCTTGGGGACCCCGCTTCTTCATATGTTTTGTCGCTCTCTGGGAACTTCTGCTCTGTGTTCTGTTCTGCGTTGGAGATGGGTGTTCAAGGGCAGACAGTTTGGAGTGCTCCAGGGCACTCCAGAAAATGGGATTCCAGGGAGGTGGTGGGGTTAGTGTAGGCAAGGGCACAGCAAGAGACGTGATGCTGGGAAGGGGCGCTGTGCCCTGCAGCCAGGGCCAGAGGTCATGTGGCAATAATTGGAGAGAGCTTTGAGTGGGGTTAGAGATCATGTGTGGGGAGCAGGAGTCTGGAAAATATTGTTTGCACATGGGAAAATGTCAGATAAGATCAAACAGCCAAGGAGAAGCTGGGCTGTAAGCTAAGATCATGTCTCTGTAAAATCACTGCCTGTAGGAGGTACCGTGCAAAGGTGAAAACACTCCTTGGAAGAGAGTTCAAAGGCCCAGAGATCACAGCTTGTACACACAGGCCCTCAAGTTAGATTCCTGGTGCCACATGGTTTTCCAAGCACTGGCTGGGGTGGCCTTCGTGGACCCTGCAGCTCTAAGTCACATCAGTGTTGCATTCTGGGTCGGCAATTTTCTGAGGATCCTGAGAGTGGCTTGGGAGCACTGTTTGGGAGAGTCATCCTCTAAATATCCCTGTAGAAGTTACTAAGCAGATGGGAAAATAATTCTGTTAAGAAGGTCATATAATAGCAAAAGCAAAAAGAGAGGGTGGAGAGATAGCATAGTCGATAGGGGTTGTCAATTAATTGTTGTCAACTAATTGTCAACTAATTATTGACAGTTAATTGTCAACTAATTATGTAACTGATCAGGATTAAATTCTGGGGTACCCCATAAGGGGTCTGAGCCCCACCAGGAGTTATCCCTATGCAAAGAGCTAGGAGTAAGCCCTGAGCACTGCTGGAGTGTGGCCCCCAAATCAACCCTCATCCCTAAGTTAAATCTTCCCATGATGGTAAGTGGTTATGATCTTACCATAATAGTCATAATAAAATGAAAAGGCAGAGGGGCCAAAGAGATAGAAGAGTGGGCAGGTGCTTGCTTTGCATTTGGCTAACCAGAATTTGATTCCTGGCACTCCATATGATCTCCAGAGTCCTGCCAGGAGTAATCCCTGAGCACAGAGTCATGCATTAGTCCTTAGCACTACTGGTGTGACTCCCAAACCGAACACTCCCAAGATATTTTCCCTTGGAGGTTTTAGAGTACAGCACAAGGGTCCCCAGTGCTAAGAGGACAGGATGAAGCTTTCCAGGTTCCCTCTCTGTGACTGTCGGGAGTCAGGACAGCTGCAGGATGGCCCAGCTACTCGTCCCCTTCTCTTGGGAACTAAATGGCATCAGTTTACTTCCCTTCATGGGCAACAAGGAAATGCTGCTCCTCCAATCAGCAGAGAGACAGCCTCGCCTGTGTAGCCTTTGGAGCAGCAGCTGATGGGCCAAATGACTTCTGGGTGCATTAAGGCTGGTGACACATCAACATGGTTCCTCTGTTGTGACTGGAAACAGGAAAAAAAATGCTTACATTTGCTCTTTGGTCTTCCAAAGTGCTTAGGGCTTGTTTGTTTGTTTTCAGCATATCTTTGCTGGGGCTAGGGCCTAGCTTAGTGGCTGTTGATCGAATGACTAATTATTGACAGACAGCCTTGCAGTCGCTGAGGGAGGAGGCTGAGCAAACAGTTCTGGGGGAGGGACGTGGTGTCTAGGTTACACAGCTCACTTGTCTGCCGCTGTGCTAGTTTCTCATACCTTAAGGAGGTGATGAAAATGGAAGGCAGACAGAGAAAAGAATTGGGTTTGTCCGAGGCAGCAGAAGGGGTGAGATTCTCAGTGCAGAGCAAGTGCAGTCCAGAAAGCAGATGCTGTTTGTGAGGTGTTTTAGTCAAGAAGTCTATGGTGCAAGAAAGGAGTATTATAAGCTTGATGTTTCACACTAACAGCAACAATAATGAATTTGTTGGATTTTCATTGGACTCAAGAGTCTCCACAAAGACTTGAAGGGTGGTGGGGGGGGGTATGTGTGCGTGTTTAGAAAGAACTCAGAAACCAAGGAAGTTGCCTCCAGAGACCCCCTTCTCGGGGCTTGTGGTCTCAGCCCCCGTGTCTGAAGGTCTGGTTTATCTTCACTACAGGCTGTATTTCTCTAGGTCCAGAGGTGTTTGCCTCAATTAGGACAGGATCTCTCTGACCCCAATAACAAAATCCAAATTCCCAGAAGATGACAGTTGATTGGCTAGTGGCCAGCCAATGGGCTACCTCCCTCTGTCAAGCGTTTCACTAGGTCCTTGATGAAATATGATGGCTGGTCCCACTTCTGTGGGTGGGAGGGGACACTCAGGAAGGGGGCTCAACCCAGACAGGCATGTATGCAGTGGGGGGAACACTGGTCTGCTTTGGCTGTTGGATGAAAACATTCAACTACATGTATTCAAGCAGTATGTACTTCTGCTTGAAACGAAACTTCTGAAGCTTCCAGTCCAGTTTTCACCAAGGCTGACGGAACAGCTGATTTCTGAGGAATTCTCCCCTCATTTTCCAAGTCTTTGGAGGGAGCAGTTAGTAGAAAATGTTAATGACCAATTTTAGCAAATGACCATTTTGGTGCTCCCAGGCCAGTCGGGCTGGCCAGAGCTAATTTTGAGAATGGCCCCTTGATGATTCTGGCAACTTGTTTAATATTGACCTAGAGACATGCCATGGGCTCCGATCCAAACACAGAGCTAAGCTCAGATTTGCTTTTGCTCGGGCACAGACTATTCACCCCAGTAGGCTCCGTGGATTGCCCATCTCCGAATGCTCCATGTCCTGTGCAGTCTCGCTGTGGGGCTGCTGGCACTGGCCAGGCAGGTGTTGCCCTGTTCCATGGGGTGTCCATGCTCACAGGTCGCCTTGGAACCTCTGGAGACCTTGAGTCCACACTCAAGGTCTTTGTTGTGTTTTTGCTTCAAGGAGCTTCTCTCCAGGAAAGCAGATCTGGAGGTCCA
This sequence comes from Cryptotis parvus, assembly GCA_021461705.1. Lineage (NCBI taxonomy): Eukaryota > Metazoa > Chordata > Mammalia > Eulipotyphla > Soricidae > Cryptotis > Cryptotis parvus. The sequence goes on from JAJIBD010022805.1 coordinate 94,362, forward strand.
CCCCAGGTGGCCTAGGCGGCTTTGGCCGCTGACCACTCACTGTGCTCTACATCCTTGTCTCCTCTGAGTGGGCTACCGGAAGAAACCCACATTCACCCTGATACCCAGATAGGAAGTGAGGTCACTGTAGGCACCCTTCTGGACTGCACCTAAAGCCCTTTCACAGAGTCATGTGTGGCATTGGCGCCCGTTGGCAGTGCTGGAGCCCTGCTGGCAGGGAGACTGGCTTTCAGAGGAGCGAGTTGCTCTCAGCTCTGAATTCATGCCAGGAGGCTCCTTACTCCCTTAGAGTAACAGAGTCCCCTGGTGGGGCCATTTTTCTTGTTCAGTAACAGTGATACATGGTGGCTGCACTGACTTAGCCACCAGGGCCCTCCTGGCCTGAGATTCTGGCCCAGATTTGCACAGATTAAGCACCTTGAGGCCCCCAGTTACTGGGAGCTTGATGGGGTATTGGAGTTACCTTCTGACTGCTGGGTGACATCATGAGCCCCAATCCAGGGGGTGCCTTTCATAGCATATCCCAACCATAGATTTCAACTGGGTGCTTGGGGCTACCCAAATACTTGCTCCACTGGCCGTGCCCTGCAGGTCAGGCTCCCCAGTAACCTTTTCCAGTTGCTCTGGCTTCCCTGAGTGTTGATTTAGGCCAGGCGCACACTCCTCGCTGACCTCGGTACATTTGCTCAACATAGGAGCAGACAGGAGGGCTGCTCAACTCAGGGAGCACCCAGGTGGACCTGTCTCTCCAGTAGCATCCCACAGAGGGGGTGTGGAGTGTGGGGGGGCAGTGGCGGTGAGGCTGGAGGCGCCGCTTCCTGAGCTGCTGCTGGTTATCACGGGCTGTTCTAATGCTACTCAAACAATATTGAGAATAACCCTGGCTCAATAGCACCAGTGTTCGGCTGCAGAGTCAATATTGGCAGAGCAAACACAGCAAATAAGGAGTTGCTATTTGGCGTAGCCATGAGTGCTTGTGTGCCTGGCTCCCTCCTCCATGGGCCCTTGGCAATGAACGGGGAGTGGAGGTGGAGTCTGGGGGGAGACAGGGCCCTGCAGAGGGTCTGGCCAGGCTGGTGGGCTCTCACTTTGACAGCACTGACATGCAGGACAGAGACATTCTTGTCTCATGGGGTGACTGTTTCAGGCACTGTTGGGAGTTTTGTAACCCCCATCCCTGAGCTTTTCCCTACACTGGTCACCTCTGCTCCCCAGAAGCAGTTAATAGACATGTTTTTGACATTACCCAAAGTGAGCCCTCTTCTCCCCACCCCCAGTGCAGACTCAGCCTGGTGTGGAGTAGCAAGTGTGTAAAGGATGAGATTCTCCTGGATATTATCTGTCTCTCCCTACCTCCCATGTCCAGCCCCCTGTGTGTGCCGTGGGTGCCACCGAAGGGCAGCCTCAAAGAAACTCAGTCACGGGGCTAGGTGACAGTACAGGGTATAAAGTAATTCTTTTCCACAGGCCGACCAGAGTTCGATCCCCGACTGGTCCTGCTGGAGTAATTCCTGAGTGCAGAGTCAGGAGTAATCCCTGAGCACCTCCGGGTGTGACCAAAAAACAAGCACAAACAGACAAAAGTGCCTCTCATTCATGAGGCTTGCCTCTTCCGTGGGGTCTTTGCCAGTCTGTGAGTCTTCCCCAGGCCACGGGACATGTTTGTGTCTGCTTGAATCCTGAAAGTGGCCCAGGCATGGCCCTGATGAGGGCTCGTGTTAGGGGCACAGAAGGACATGTTGTCTGTAGGGCTCCCCAGGACAGGCTGCACTGGTCACATCCTTTGCCCCTCCCTGGGGGTGGTTGGGAGCCTGGGGTAGGTGCCACTGGATCAGGAAGTTCTGTGTCAGAGTTCCAGCTTCACACAGGCCTGAGATGGGGCCAGAAAGCTTGTGCCCAGTGTCCTGGCCTTGACCTAATGCCACAGGGAGGGAGCCTTCATTTCTGAGCTGCAGCAGGTGCTTTCAGCGCAAGACATCTGCTCATTAATCCCTTTTTCTGGTGTGGCATCAGAAGGGCAAGTCCCTTCTGAGCAGCCATGCTGATGGGGACTCTGACCTCTGTGCCTGGTTGGGGACAGCAAGTACTGGGGTGCTGAGAAGGAGGGACAGGGGCCATTGAAGCAGAGAGAAGGAGCATTAGTGGGCACAGAGGCAGAACAGTTTATCTTTTTCTTTTGTGGTTGTTGGGCCACACCTGGTGGTGTTCAGGGCTGATTCCTGGCTCTGCACATAGGTATGACTCCTGGTGGTGCTTGGGGACCATATGGGAGGTCAGGATTGAACCTAGGTCAGCTGGGTGCAAGGTCTTACCCACTGTAATATTGCTCCAGCCCTACAGGTAAGCTGGGCCAAGGATGTGGCTCAGTGGTAGAGCACATCCTTATTTTTATTTAGTTTTTGAGCCACATTTGGTGGTTCTCTTAGCTCTGTGCTCTGGGATTGCGCTTTTTTTTTCTTTTTTTTCTTTTTGGGTCACACCTGGCGATGCTCAGGGGTTACTCCTGGCTCTGCACTGAGGAATTACTTCTGGCGGTACTTGGGTTACCATATGGGATGCTGGGGATCGAACCCGGCCAGCACAGGCCATGCAAGGCAAATGCCCTACCCGCTGGGCTATCGCTCCAGCCCCAGGGATCACTTTTGATAGGGCTCAGGGCCATAGGTGGTGCCAGGGATCGAAGCTGGGCTACCACGTGCAAGGCAAGCACCCTGAGGGCTATGCTATCGCTCTGGCGCCTCTTGTCTTTTTCTTTGTTCAGAGTTAGCACCCCTGGTCCATGCTCCTGGCCACTCTCCCAGTCCCTTCTCTCCTTCCTCACACCTTGGTCCCTGAGGCAGATGTAGGAAAAGAAAAAAGGAAAGAAAGGAAGAAAGGAAGCGAGAAACAGCCACTTTAGCTACTTCCCTTGAGGCATCTGGGTGAAAGTTAGTTTTCCAACGCATTGCCTAATTTTTTTTTCAGAATCAGACTGGAGGCTTCTGGGCAAGATTAGACACAAACTAGACACACACCCTCCACACCCAAATGACCCGCCCCCATGGTCTTAGCCTGGACCCTTTGATCCAGGCTTCCTGGAGGTGTGTTTCTTGGTTTGTTTTTGGCTCCTACCTGGCGTGCTCCAATGCTACTCCCAGCACTGTGTTCTGGAGGTTGGAGGTAGGGTCATTCAGGGGATCATGTGGTGCTGAGAATATGGAACTGGGACCTGCCTCCTGTGACTCATGTGCACCCCGGCCCTGGAGGCCTGTGTTCCCTCCTGCATGGGTGCTGGAGTATGAGGCACTTTGGTGGAGAAGCCCGGGGACAGAGCTTATATACTGGTTGAGGCCAGATATCCTCAACGCTTTCGCTCACATCCCAAGAAAGACTGTCAGAGAATCCTGAGCAGAGACTTCTGCTGTTTAAAGAGAAGATGGGCGCAGAATGACAGCGAGGCCAGAGGAGCTGAGGTCTAGGTCAAGCTGCTCTACTCTGGGCTCACATACCCTGGCCTTGTCCTGTTGGTCACTTGGCCCAGCACACAGGAGTGCAGCACACAGGGCTGTGGGAAGAGTGGACACGAAGGGAGGTATCTGCATTGAGCATGTGCACTGGTGCTCAGGCCAGGGGTGGGAGCGGGTTGGGGCTGGGCTGAGGGCGGCAGGTCCCTGAACTGTGCCTGCGCGTGGGTGTCTGGCCTTGCAAGTGCTCCCTGCCCTTCATGGACTGTTTCACCTGTGGGAGCTGAAACAGTCGTGGCCTGGACTGTCCCAACAGTTGAGCCCCATGTGGCATAGACAATCCCTGCCTTCAACTGACAGAGTTTTCAAAGGAGGGGCTCTGCAGGAAGGTCCTGGCTCCTCCTGGGCTCCGTCTCCTCCCCCAGAGGCTGCTGCCCTGTTTATGCAGAGGTTCAAGCTGTCAGTTTTCTCCCCTGCCTTTCCCTCTCTGGTAACATCCCTCTAGGACTTAAGCCCAGTGAGTTCAGTCCTCATCCCTCCCAAAGGCTTGCAGCACTCATGTCAGTGTCCTTGGGGCTCACGTATCTTTCCCCCAGACCACGCAGGCTCTGTAAACCTTTCCAGTTGGGTGGCCTCTAGCACCATGCTAGGCTAGAACTCTGGGTTCCCCTCTAAAGGCTAGTAGATCCCTAATACCAATTACGGAGTTTATTTTTTGGATTTGTTTTTTGAGCCACACAAAGCCATGCTCAGGAGCTACTCTTGGCTCTGCATTGTCTAAGGATTCCAGGCAGGGCTGGGGAGCCCAGTGGAATACCATACTGAACCCAGGGTGGCTGCATGCTAGGGAGTTTTAACATATCTGCTAAGGCAGCCAAGGTTGCTGAGTCTCACCTCCCACCTGCAGATTTTCCAGTCCTCGACTCCCCTGCCCAGCCTACACTGACCCCCGCCAAATCTCAAGGCATCCATCTTCAACCTATTAGCAGTGAGGTGCTTTGAAGAAACTTCCCTTGGGCCATTACCCAGAATTCCAGTCTGCACAGTGGGCCTTGGGGAGCAACTAGGTGTCATGTGAATGTTCCCACCTCCTCCCTGGGCTGGCTAGAGGAACAGCCTTAGAGTGTCCAGCAGAAGGAGGGAAGGGAGTTTGCTCTCAGCTCGCAAATCTTGGCAAGGGGCTGAGCATCGTGGGAGTGCAGTTTTCAGAAAAATACTTTTATCTCTTTCCTCCCACTCTTGCAGGGTATTTTTATGGGTCAACGAGCAGGTTTCTCGAGAAAGGGATGGTGCTTCCAGATTTAATATCTAAGAATGGAGCAAAAAGGAAAGCTACAATTTCCCATGGCCAAATGATGGTGGCCCTGGCTGACAGAACTGGAATTCCATTGAGAAAATGTTCTGCTATGGGCAGGGCATTCTGTTAAGGTCTCAAACTCAGAGTTTTGTTCTGCTTTCTATTTTGCAGAGCAGTTATGGTGTGTGTGTGTGTGTGTGTGTGTGTGTGTGTGCTCAAGTGTGCATGTGTGTGTGTTCATTTAAGTAAGATACTGAATCCTTAACTCTTGGTATATTGCAAATGTCATGAGATGTATTAACACTCTGGGCCAAGACAAATGTAATTTTGGATGATTAAGTCCACATGACAAATGGATGTCTATTAATTTTTATTTATCTTGAGTGAATTAATAGGAACTAGAAATGGGGCTATGTTGGGGGTGAAGGGGAGGGTGAATGTCTTTCTGCTCCATTGTAGGGACTCGCTGATTTGGAAAAAGTTTGAGAAAGGTAGCATAACATCCTAGAATGTTGGAACTGAAAAAATCTTTCTTTGTTCTATCAACAAACGTGTGGAATATAATGTAGACTCCGGAAATTCCAAACTAAATGAAAACTGTCATTTTGCAAGGGGGCTAGTGAGGTGTTGACCTAGGAATGGTGCGGAAGAGTACAATGAAATTGATCAAGGAATAAAGGAAGAATGAGATTGGGGTGGGCCTTCATGGACCTTCTGAGAATTTACAGGAAAGAAAGCCGGGAGGTTTTCCTGGAAGAAGTCTTATCTGAATTGGGTTTTGTTGTATGGATGTGAATAGGAGTTTGTCCAGAAAACAAAACAAAACAAAATTGGGGAAAGGCGTTATCAGAGAACAAGATCTGGCCCACTCATGAAGGGAGTTCAGGAATCTGCATTATGACAGTGTTGAGAGGAAGAGGAGGAGTGAGGAAAGGGCCCTGCCACCATCTTGCAGTAAGATGTGTGGGGAGCCTACTTCAGAGATGGAGAAGGAAAGACCCCTAGCGATGTTTGGGGAGACAGTAGTGAAATAGGAAAGTAGGATAGAGCCAGGCCACAGTCTCATCTGTTGTGAAAAATTCCCACAAAAAATTGAGTAGTTTAAAGTGACACAAAGTGATTGCCTTGTCATCTCAGAGGCCTGAAGGCCATAACGAGCTCACGAGCTCTGGGAAAGAATCCCTAGAGCTGTCCCCACTGTCCTTCCATCCCTCCATGGCTTATGGCCTCTGCCTTCACCATCTTTTGTGCCCAGAGTTATCCTCAAGGCATCTTCTTGGTGGCATTGGCCTCTCTGCAGCCCCCTGATGGGGATATAGTGGGCCAGGACCTGTCTTCATAATCTAGGTTCATCTTCCCAAGTGAAAATCCTTCTCCTTCACATATCCACATTTGCACATTCCCTTTGATTTATTTAAATTAATTATTTTTTACTACACCTAGTGGTGTTCAGAGTGTCAGTGAGGCTCAAGGGACCATATGAGGTGCTTGGGATGGAACCAGGGTAGCTGTGTGCAAGGCAAATGCCTTAAACCCTGTGCTAGCTCTCCAGCCATGGAAATAAACACATTTGGAAGACTGTTTTTCAGTCCATACATTTGGTGACTGTCTAGGGTGCTATGAAATAGGGCAGAAAAAGAGCAGCTAAACTCTCCCCTCTGGTTACTGGTTAGAACAGCAAGTGGAAGGTGGGGTTACTATGGATGACCCTCAGTTCACAGCCCCCTGTCTCCTACTTCCCAGCCCCTGGGTTTCATATTGTAAATGAAACTTTGCTTCTCTCTTTTACTGTATGCCCTAAACAGCACACCAGGGTTCCACCATTGTCCTGTATTTCCCAGACAAGATCCATCTCTAAGGGGGCAAGGTCCCTGCAAGGAAGAACTTTGTCTAAACTTATTATTTCAGGAGTAAGTTCCATTACCAGTTGTAACTCCCTTGGTGTGGTGTGGTGTGGTTATAGGTGGAGTGAGGAGTTATTGGGAAAGATTAAAGTTTTTTTTAGATTTTTCTCAGATTTTCTAGAGCCTGTCCTCTTGTTCATTTGTCCATTGGTCAGAAGGAGCGGTCTTTGGCCCCGAATGCAGCCGGATAACCCACTGACATCCAATATCTGTTGGGGGACCCCACTGAGCCCCAACAGTTACCTGTGAGATTAAGAGGAAGGAAAAGAATTTCAGATGGGAGGTATGTGTGGGTGAGGCATGATGGAAAGAATTGACCTTGGTTTGGAACACATCGGGTTTGAGATGTCATCAGTGGACCATCAGATCTATGGGATTAAGAGGAGAGAGAGCCTGAATAAGAAACCAGTCAAAGTCCTTAATGCAGTTGACCATTAATATTAGAGGTACGGCTCAGGTAACTTGAGACGCTGATACAGAAAAGTCCTTCAACTTTACGTCCACCAGAATCAAGCCTGGGATAACTCTAACAGGCCTCACACAGGAAAATGAGGTCTCCCTGGCTCCATCTGAATTTCTGATTTTGCAGGATCTCTGAAATATTCACGGTGTCTCTGGTCTCACCATTGGTGGCTTATCTGAATTTCAAATAACAGCCATCCTGAGTTTTATCTGGTAAGTTTACTTGGGAGTTTGTTCAAAGGTGCACTGGTGGGCTCCCCAGACACTCTGGTTGAGGTTGGCAGGAGGTTGGGCCTGTCCTTCTAGTGTTCCATGGAGCAGGGCGGTGTGCTTGGGGAGAAGGCTCAGGAGCGGACTTCGGGGCTCTCAGCACTCAGAGAGGAAAGAGGAGGAAGAAAGAGAGCAAGGCCAGAGTGATAGCATAGCAGGGAGGCCGTTTATCTTGCATGCAACCAACCCAGGTTCTATCTCTGGTACCCCATATGGTCCCCACCAAGTACCGCCAGGAGTAATTCCTGAGTGCAGAGCCAGGAGTAATTCCTGAGCATCGCTAAGTGTGACCCAAAAAAGAAAAAATAAAGTGGTAAAGGAGCAGAGACAGCCCAAGGGGTGGGAAGACCATGCTTGTGGGAAGGGGTGCCTGGGGGAGGAGGGCAGGGAGCATGCGTGGGCACAGGTGCACAGAGGTGGCCATCATGGGCAGCATGGGCTCAGTGAGGGCTTCTTCCTCCAGTATCCTCTGCTGCTCTGCCCGAGAGCTCACTCAGCTCACCAGCTGCAGGGCAGCTGCAATTGGAAAGGCTGGAGTGAAGAGGATGCAGATGGGGATCAGGGCTGAGAGCCCCAGACTCCTTGGCCACTGGAGCTCAGAGCAGAGCAGGACCCAGGGTGAGGCTGCCTGAGCGGACATCAGCTGATTGCCCTGACCTAGCTACTCTCCCTGCCTACAGTTCCCTGTCTCCTCCTGGGCTTAATGCCCGAAATGTAATGTTCTGCATAGACCCATGTCCTGGCTAAAGGTCCACTTCTGGGGACCACCAGAGCTTTTGGACATAGAGCCCACAGGTATGGATGTCAGTGGAGAGGTAAAGGTAGGGAGGGGCTTCTGAACCCCAACCCCACACCACCTCCCCCACTGTGCCTCTTTTTTCTCATTGCAGCAACCAGACTATGGTGTTAAATCTCTGGGATTCCCAAGTGCCCCATGAATAACCTCCTGTGGAGAATGTGAGCCCTGGCAGACCCTTTCCTGAGGCTCTGTGTCCCCACAGGGGCTCACTGGGGTGCAAGTGAGCGCTCTGCGCCTCCTTAATCTGTGTTGCCCCTTTACTGCCACGAAGGCTGCAAAGCTCTTGGCTTTGCTTGGGCTGCAGGGACTCTGTTCTACACGGCACCTGCCTTCACAGGCACATCATTATTCCCATTTTTTCAGATGCACACACTGAGGCCAGGAGATTGCTGAGGTTCCTGTGACCGGAGCACTGCTGCATCTGACACGCTCCACGAGGACAAGCTCTGTCTTCTCTCCGGGGAGCTCAGACATATCAGGCGTTCACAGCTATCACTCACACCTGACTCTGCTCTCTGTCTAGGTCTGGGTCTGTTCATGCTTTCTGAGCAGACTCGCTCCCCCTTGCCCCTCCTGAGGCACATTCTCGTCTGTCTTCCTAGTCAAACAGGGCACTCGGGCTGGGGAACTTCCCACATGCAGCCCCAGCCCTGTGCTTGTTACCTCTATTGGCCTGAACTTTACACCTGCCTCTCTGATCCCAGGATCAAATTTACCACTGAAACGGTCATGCCCTACGGGGCTCATATGACTTTACGGTCACCTAAAATGCCTGGATCTTTTCACATGGACTGCTGCCAAGCCGTGATGCTCCAGGGGCAGCTAAAAAGTGTTGAATTCCAAGACAGACTTTTGGTGATGGCTTTCTGGGTTCAACCTAATGTTAGAAGATAAAATGCTGCAGGGGTTGAGGTTTCCATGGCCACTGACTGACATTTTGGAAAGGAATTTTCATCTTTATGTGACTTATATTCCAAAGTAGACTACAAACTCTTGTTTTTGTTTTGGGACCATTCCTGACCATGCTCAGGGCTTACTTCTGGCTCTGTGCTCAGGGATCACTGGAGTACGGCTTGAGGATCCATATGGTGCTGGGGACTGAACCCAGGTCAGCCACATGCAAGGAAAATGCTATACTATCACTCGGTCCTGATGACACATTCTGAGTGCTGGGGACACATTTCCCAGATGCAAACACTTACATAACTGATGTGCACAAACCTTCCTCCAGCCTGCCTGAGGCTCTGATTCTACTTTTAACCCACACCCCGCCTCCTTAACCTCTAGCTGTGGCTGACTCTGCCCTTCAGGGTGCCACCAACAGAGTCCCCGCCTCCAACCCTCCATTGGAGCCGCTCTGTGAACATTCAGCTGCATGACAGGTAGTAACTGAAAACCCAAGTGGACAATTGGACCCAGAGATCTGGTCCTGCACCCCAACATGGCATATCCAATCTCCATTGGAGCCGCTCTGTGAACATTCAGCTGCATAACAGGTAGTAACTGAAAACCCAAGTGGACGATTGGACCCAGAGATCTGGTTCTGCACCCCAACATGGCATATGACTGTATGCTTCCACCCATGCACAAGGGGAAGGGGGTGCTTTGGAAAACAGTTGCTGTGTTCCTCACCCACAGGATAAACGCCAAGCATGATCTCAGTCCGTGCATCTGTGATAGCACAGCAGGGCTAGTTTTGAAGATGAGAACCCATTAAGGGGTGGGAGCCATTAAGTCATTTGTGTGGGCTCCTGGAGGCAGAACAGGGTGTGGGGACCCCAAAAGTCTACTCTGTCCTGAGCCAGAAGGTATGATACCCAGACCACCCCAAGGGCCATGGCCAGAGTCAGGGGCAGCTCACGGTGCCCAGCCTTTGATGCTACCCTCTCAAATCCGGGGGGCTCTGGGAATTCCCCATTCTCCCCTCTGTCTCCTTTTGCCCCTTCCTGCCCACTCTGTGCCTCAGGGCAGAGCTGAAACTTCTGGGGGCTAGGTCAAAAGATTTTCTTACATTACATTCCGGGGAGTGAAGACTAATGAAGAAGCGCCCTGGCAGAGACTTCCCTACACTGGCCTGGCTGTGGGTGATTAAAGCCTGGGCTCCAGTTTGGGGAAGTGAGGGAAGGGGAGAGGGAGCATCACAGCAGGCCTGGCTGGGAGCCCGTGGGCCTTAGAGCAGGAAGTCACTCATTTTGCAGGGTCATTCAGAGCCACCCTGGTGCTGTTGTCTCCCCTGCACTGTCCGTGGGCAGTGCGTGTGGACTCTATGCCTGGTCACCCAGCACTCCTGCTCCCCCATCCTCCGGCTGTCTGTGGCTCCTACCTTTCTCCTGCCAACCCCATGCCTGGCGCCCTAATGGACAGAGTGACTGAGCTTCTCTCCTAAAGCCCCACCACCACCACATGTCCCAAGGACTAAAGCACAACGTGGTCAGGCCCCACATCACTGGGCCTTTTGGCACTTTGATCCCTGAGGGAAGGTCTAGAGAGACCTTTCCAGGATTGGGCCATAATCACCCATGTCTCTCAGGGAGCCTCTAGCACCTCCCCAGCTTCTTCATGTGCTAAGGCCCCTCCATGCTTTCTCTCTGCTAATTTTCTCTTCCTTCCTGAAGGAAGCCTCCAGAGCTTCCTGCCTTGGAATTCTCAGGTCACAACAAGGAATCTAAAAGGGAGGCCTAGAAGGGAAAAAGGAAAATGCATAAGAACACTGAATGAGCAACCAGCCGACTTATTACAGTGGGGCCAGGCTGGCAGTGGGGGTGAGGGAGAGAAAGAATACCCTTGGTGGTCTCAAGATTTCAAGAAGGACCCTGGTGGAGGTGCCTTCATGAGGGGGCACAGGATGACTAGTTTGGGGAACAGCAGGATAAGGAAGGAAGTTAGCAGTTTGTTGGGGTCTCCATGGGACGACCGTTCATACACGGTGGGATTAGAAAGACCTAGACTATGAGTGTGGGTGAAGGCCAAGAGGCCAGAGTGAAGGGGAACAGGCAGATGGGGCCAGGGTAACTGGCTGGGGCCTAGGATGATGATGAGGCACAGGAGTTGAAGACAGTAGCCAGTTAGGAGATGACCCCCAGGTGCTGACTGCTAAAAGAGTTGGTTGGGGCCTAGAGTTTGCACTAAGTGCTTTATTTATTTATTTATTTATTTATTTATTTATTTATTTATTTAATTATTTTGGGCTACACTCAGTGGTGCTCAGGGATTACTCCTATCTCTGTGGTCAGGGATCACTTCTGGTATGCTCAGGGCACTATATGTTGTGCTGGGGATCGAGCCCAGGGTGGCCATGTGAGAGAGCTCCCCACTGTACTATTGTTCTGGCTCGGTAATAAATGTTTTATGAACTTCACTGATAGCTCACCCTGCCAAGCTAAACTAGCCTATTTCACAGAGGACTAGACTGAGGCTGGTAGGGGCTGGAGGATTTGCTCAACATGACATGGCACCAAGCCTGGGGAATAGTAAGCACTCAGAATAGAGTGTTAAGGGATGGCTGATGGGGCACGCACATTCATGAAGCAAGGGAGGAATGAACAAAGGAAGGAAGGAATGGAAGAAGGAAGGGAGGAATGAATGGAGGGAGGAATGGATGAAGAAAGGAAGGAATGGATGAAGTGACAGAGGAATGGATGAAGGAAGGAATGAATGAAGAAAGGGAGGAATGGATGAACGCATGAAGCCCAAATATCTGACTTCAGCTCAGGCTCAGGTCGCCCTGGATGGGGCTCCCCCTCTGTAAACACAGCCCCGCCTCTGTAAATACAGTGACAGTCTGAGAGGGTAGGGACTAGTGAATGCTCTGCCATACCGAGAGCTGGATGCTTTGCCCCCACCACCCACTTCTCCGAATGCCCTTCCACAGCTCCCAAGCTCTCCTCCTGCAGGAGTCTTCTCTGCCTCCTGGACACTCCATGCCAGCCCCACAGCTGTCCTTTCGAAGATGCTGTTTGCTTTTTCTGCCTCAAGTTTTATCATTTTCTCTGGGAAAATATTTGTCTTCCCATTACTTTAATCATGCATCTTGGGTCCAGGGGGAGGCCTGGGAGGAGAATTAGTCCTGGGCTTTGTTTGCTGTACTGGGAAAACAAACAGGCTTGTTTGACTTATCTGTGTTTTCCCAGTAGGCGGACCCCTCTGAACAAACATGGAGGTCTACTTCCTGATCTTGGACCTGTAGTGGACAGAGGAGCTTTGCACCGAAAGGATTCCCTCAAGCCGGGCCTTTCTCCTTGACGTCCCTGGAAGCCTGCCTTCCCGTCTCCTTACCATGTGGTTGAGCTGAGCCTTCAGCTTTCTACAAAAGTAGCACTTCCTTCCTTTACCTATAGGGACCAATGTAAGGATTTTTCTAGAGGTGATGAGTGGAGGGGAGGTGAGGCCTTAGAGAATGGACTGATGGTATGCTTTGGGCCCTGGTTTGGGGGGGCTGAAGAGATTTGGTTCAACTCAGGAATGAAAGTGGGAAAGTTCCTTGTTGCAGTTGCTGAGGGCTCAGCCATACCTCCTTCACCTTCCCCAGGCCAGTGAGCACATCCTGTGTGCCAGCACTAGCCTGGACAGGGGGCAGCAAGGAACAAAGCATAAAGAGGTCTTTGTTCCTTGCAACTTGGATGTGGCAGGAAACAGATGGACAAATGCAGTCAGCAGGACAGATGTACTGCTAGTGAGGAAGAGAGTGGAAAAACCCGAGCAGGGTAGTGTGATAGGGAAGGTTGTCTGAGCTGGGGCTGCTGAATCAGTGGGTACTCAGGAACTGCATGAAGAAAGCCCTGATTGAATAAAGAAGTTTGGTGTCAGGGGAAGGACTTAACTCTAAGAAGGTCTGAATCTATGACTTCAAGCCACCTCTTTCTCCTCTCTCCCAGGAGGTTGAAACCAGGGACTGGACCCCAAATCGAGCTTAGTAAATGCTCATGCTTAGGTCTCACCCACTAGAAGGATAGAGGATGGTGTGTGGACTGCTGTGAGGTGTCATTGCAGAAGTGAAGAGTGGACATAATGCAGTGGCCCTGGGTAGGCATCACCAAAGAACCTCAATTGAACCGGAGTATGGGGAGAGCACTGCCTAAGGGTCAATTGGTTGGGGAGAGGTTCCATCATGGAAGCACAGGTTCATGCAGTGCTGGACACTGCACTGTCCATGTTTGTGCTGGAGACAGATCTGTGATGAACACATGACCCCATTCTAAGGGGAAGAGCGGGCGCTCGGAGTTTCTCTCTGCGCTGTTCTCACAGCATCCCTCAGAAGGAAGCAATGTGATCTCTGGGTGCCATTGTGTTTGTCTTTATCTTGTGGAGGAGAGAGAAGGCCAGTCCAGAGCAGAAGGTTTTCTAGATCATTGTGGCTTCTTTGTCTCCATGGCTGGATTCCCTTGAGTTTTCTGTAGTTGTGGACAGGCAGACTAAAGCATGCATAGCTTCTGTGGTGCCGACTGGCTGGGAGATCAATCAAGTCCCCTCTGATCACACAGACACATCCATTATTACACTCCAAAATCATTATCATCTGTGAAGAGCTGCCAAAGGTTCAGCACCACCATCACCATCACCATCTCCAGCAGCACATCACCATCACCACTACCATTCACCATCACTATCACCATCACCACTACCATTCACCATCACTATCACCATCACCACCACCACTCACCATTACTATCACCACCACCATTTCCATCACCATCACCACCACCATTCACCATCACTATCACCATCACCACCACCATTCACCATCCCCATCCCCAACAGCACCACCATTTCCATCACCATCACCACCACCATTCATCATCACTGTCTCCACACCCATTTCTATCACCACTCCTGCCCTGTCACCATCACCTTCCCTATTGCCATCATCATTCCATCACCATCCCCACCCCACCACCAACCCATTACACTCCTATCACCATCATCTTCCCTACTATCACCATCACTATCACCCCACCACCATTACATTATCACCCCACCCCACCTCACAGCAATATAGACTGCTGTGAGGTGCCATTGTTGAAGTGAAGGGTGGACATAACACATTGTCCCTGGGTAGGCATCACCAAAGAACCTCAGTTGAACCAGAGTATGGGGAGAGCACTGCCTAGGGGTCGATTGGTTGGGGAGAGGTTCCATCATGGAAGCACAGGTCCACACAGTGCTGGACATCTCCTATCACTATCAGCACCATCACCACCCATCATCACCCCATTGCCACTGCCATCACTGTCACTGCCCCATCACTGTCACAGACTCCATCACCATCACCGTCACTATTCCTAGCTGTCTGAACCACATCACCATTGACTTGGGATCACATCCATCATTTCTGCCACCAGCACCAACATCACCATCATCATCTGCAACAGCCATCGGTGGCCTCCCTGTCACAGGAGAGCTGGAGATGTCCCACCATCTCTCAGCATCACCTTCCTTATCTATTAAATGGGGCTAGACATGTCTGCTGCTTCAAGTAGGGGAAAGAGTGAACCTATCTTTGGTTTGCTCTTTCTTGTCCAGATCAGTGACTGGTCACTGTCAGTTGTCCAGGAGCACCGACACACCTCACCTCTTCCTCTTCTTCCATTAGTCTTGCTTGTGATGCTTGTTCTCTGGCTGTACTTTTTAGTTCACCGATCTCTCCTCACTTTGCTGGCTCTTCTCTTGAAGAGCCTCAATATACTAATATGTATATTAGTATATTGGGGCCTCAATATACTAATATGTTCCAGACCTGGGTGTCACTAGCTTGGGCTGGCACTATCTCAGAGCTCCTCAAACCTCCTATACCATCAAAAATGAAGATTCACACAAAGATTCACTCACAGGGGCCTTCTCAGGGTCACCCCTTACACAGATTTCTCTTTAGCCAAGACCCCAGCAATGAGCTAAAATTGGATCTGAAGGGTGTGGCGGGGGAGACGCACAGGCTGCTTTCCTGGAAGCTCTGAAATAGCACCCACTGGGGGGCTAGTGTGTCTGCCCCCACAGTGGGCCCATCCTGAGCAGATGGTCCCAATCTGTCCCAGCCCTACAGGCTGTTGACACACACACACACACACACACACACATACACACACACCAGACACATTTTAGGGGTATTCTTTTAGTCTCATCAGGCCACAAGAGTGGTTGGAATCAGACACAGGGAGATTCTGTTGCTCCCCCTTACTCTAGGGGCTGTGGGTGGACAGCTTGAGAGGAGCACTCTGCCAAGGACTTGCTTCCTGTACTCAGGATACCAGGCCTTCCTTCTCTGCTCTTTTGAGGCTGACAGGCATTACAGAGACTTTGGGCATCACACCTACGCTGCCTCTCCCTGGCTTCTCCTGTGGCTCTGTTTGGGCCCCCATGACCACAAGAAGTGCCTCAAGAATTTCCGCCTGAGTGGGTCAGTGCAGTTTCCCCAGTCTTCTGTTGTTTTTGTAATAAAGTTCCAGGTTTCAGTTGTTCCTTCAAGGCCTTTATGGCATTAGCTTTTCCTATGTGAGACTCAGACTTCCCCTCCATGGTAGGCATGGGTTCTAACCCCACTCTGGGCACATGCCCTCCAAACCTCACTGGTCACTGGTCACAGCTTCTTTCAGTTCTCCCATCACACAGAAACTCAGACCGGTGAAGGCCCGTGTTCTCACAGAGGCTGTTGGGGTGTCACTGCTTATTCACCCTGGCTCCTCCAGGCCCTTCTTCATTTCCCAGGCATTCACCTGGGAATGATCTTTCACAGACACTGATGGCAAGTGGGCACATGAGAGGGGACAAGAAAGCTGCATTGGGACAGTACACATAGAGTCATTTCTCCTCCCACAGGTAAAGAAACAGTGGGAGGAGATGGAACAGGGCCTGCAAGAATCCTTAGTTTAGAGAGCACAGGCTGAGGTCACAGGAAGGAATACCTAGACCAAATCTTTTTCTTGTGTATGAGATGGGGGCACATCCTTGAATTCTCAGGTCCTACTTCTGCCTGGCTCTGTGCTCAGGCTTCTGAAGGTGTGTGGTGGGGTGGAAACTCTATGGGGTATTGAAATAGGGTCAGTAACACAAAATTGCCTTACTCCTGCACTGTCTCTCTGGCCATCAGCCTCTTCAGTTTGTGCTTTTTCTGATCTTGGCCTGTGGTTGAAACCAGAGAGGGCTCAGGAGCCTGGGCCAGGCTGCTGTGTGTGGGAGGGAAGGAAGGAATGGGAAGGGTCAGATCTTGGGAAGGAAGATTCTAGATTCTGACGGGTAAGTTGAGAGAATGTGGAATGACAGGAAAAGGAGCTCTTTAGGGTCTAGTTGCTCCTGTGTATTTCCCCAAGTAGGTAAACTAAAACCCAGAGTTTTGGGGTTGAGGGTTGGGGACTGCATGGGGATGGAGTGTCAGAGGTGGCCAACAGAGCCGATGGCCTCAATCACACCAGAAAACCCTGGGCTTGGCTTCCTAGCCAAACTGGTCAATGTGGGAGCTGGTGACAGTACCTATAAGCAATTCTTGGCAATGGGGTGATTGAGGTCCTCCTTGCTTTGTTTTCGTCCTTTCTCTCCATTCTTTGAGGATGCCTTAAAGCAAGTGTTCGTGTCTACCATGTTGAGATCTTTACATTTATGCTCTATTTTAAATTTATTTATTATACCACTGTGAGATATACAATTATAAAGATGTTCATAATTGGGTCTCAGTTGTACAGTGTTAGAGCACCCATTCCTCCACCAGTGCCCCATTCCCACCACCAAAGTCCCCATATTCCCTCCCACCCACCCCAGTCTGCCTCTATAACAGGCACTTTTTCTTTTCCTCTCTCTTTCTCTGTCTCTCCCTGTCTCTGTCTCTGTATCTCTCTTTCTTCTCTTACACATTGTGGCATGCCTTATAGGCATTTAGGGTTTATCATGTAAGTCTCTTTTGTGTATTTTCAATACTGAGTTCTAGTCCAACATTACCATTTCCCACAATTAGTAGAACACTGGTATATATTTATATCCCATTAATGAATGCAGTCATTCTATATCTGTCCTTTTCCTTCTGACTATTTTCACTCAGCATGATAGTCTCCATGTCCATCCATTTGCAGGTAAATTTTATGACTTCACCTTTTCTGACAACTGCATAGTATTCCATTGTATAGATATACCACAATTTCTTTAGCTAGTCTTCTGTTCTCTGGAATTTAGGTTTTTTTCCAGATTCTGGCTATCATGAATAGAGCTGCGATGAATATAGACGTGCAAATAGTATTTTTGTTGTGTGTTTTTGGGTCTCCAGGGTATATTCCCAGGAGTGGTATTGCTGTGTCGAATGGGAGTTCAATCTCTAGTTTTTGGAGGAATGTCCGTATTGTTTTCCATAAGGGCTGGACCAGTTGGCACTCCCACCAACAGTGGATGAAAGTACCTTTGTCCCCGCATCCACACCAGCACCATTTGTTCTTGCTGTTTTGGATATGTGCCAGTCTCTGTGGTATGAGATGATATCTGATATTGTTGTTTTGATTTGTATCTCCCTGATGATTAATGATGAAGAACACTTTTTCATATGCCTTTTTGACCATTTGAATTTCTTTTTTGGAAGTTTCTGCTCATTTCTTCTCCACATTTTTTGATGGGATTGGCTGTTTTCTTCTTGTAAACTTCTACCAGTGCCTGATATATCATGGCTAAGAACATAAAGGATTATGTTTTGGGGTTGAGGGTTTTGTTCACCTCTTATAACCCCTTATCAGGTGGGCTTTGGGAGAATATTATTTCCCAGTATGCATGGGCTGTCTCTGTATCTTGGTCACCATGTCTTTTGAGATGCAGAAGATTTTCAGTTTTATATAATCCTATTTGTTTATCTTAGCTTCCATTTGCTTTGTCAGTGTGTTTTGTCTTTTAAGATGCCTTTAGCTTTGGTGTTCGTAGAACATTTTCCCTGTGTTTTCTTTGATGTACCTTATAGAGTCATGTCTGATGTTGAGGTCTTTAATCCATTTTGATCTGACTTTTGTTCATGGCATAGAAGGAGGTCTAAGTTCATTTTTTACATGTAGCTGCCGAGCTTTACCAGCACCATTTGTTGAAGAGGCTTTCTTTGCTCCACTTAATATTTTTTGCTCCTTTATTGAAGATTAAGATATTGTATATTTTTGAGAGTGTGTTTCAGCATATTAAGTTCTATTCCACAGTTCTACAGATCTATTTCTATACCAATACCATGCCATTTTAATTATAACTGCTTTGTAGTAGAGTTTGAAGTTGGGGAAAGTGATACCTCCCATCTTCTTATTTCTGAAGGAATTCTTTAGCTATTCATGGGTGTTTGTTATTCCATACAAATTTCAGGAGTGTTTGGTCAATTTATTTGAAGAACGTCATGGATATCCTTATAGGGACTGCATTGAATCTGTCTAAAGCTCTAGGGAATATTTCTTGATCACTTAACATCCCGTTATTCATCAATTTGCTGGATAGGGGTGTCAGTAACATTTCCATTTGACCCTATCATGTGCCAGTGTAGCCCAATGGCATCTTCTTGCTTCAGGAATACAAAGAGCCTCAAACCTTTCATTCAGTGTCTTGACAAAGAAGTCTGACCATCTTATAGATGGGCGGCCACGTGATCTTTTGATGTCCCATGGTATCCAGTCTGTAACAGTTGATAATGTTAATTCTCCCAATCTATGAGCAGGAAATATGTACCCATTTCATCAGGTCCTCTTTTATTTCTTGAAGCAACATTTTGTAGTTTTATTCAGAGAGAACCTTTTATGTTCTTAGTCAAACTGATTCCTAGGTATTTGATTTTCTGTGGCACAATTGTGAATGGGACCATTTCTTTAATATCCCTTTCTTCTCTTTCGTTCTTTGCGTACAGGGAAGCCACTGACTTTTGGGTATTGATTTTGTACTCTGCCACTCTACTATAGGATTCTATTATTTCTTTCTTTTTTTTTTTTTTTTTTTTGGGTCACACCCGGCAATGCTCAGGGGGCTACTCCTGGCTCTGCACTCAGGAATTACTCCCTGGCGGTGCTCGGGGACCATATGGGATGCCGGGGATCGAACCCAGGCCGGGCGTGAGCCGGCACAGTGCAAGGCAAACACCCTACCCGCTGGGCTATCGCTCCAGGCCCAAGGATTCTATTATTTCTAAGAGCTTTTTGGTAGGGATTTTAGGGTTCTCTAGGTATAATATCATGTCATCTGCAAATAGTGAAAGCTTGACTTCTTCCTTTCCTATCCAGATTTCCTTAATGTCCTTCTCTTCCCTGATTGCTATAGCAAGTACTTCCAGCACTGTATTGAATAGAAGTGGTGAGAGTGGGCAGTCTTGACTTGTCCCCAATCTTAGGGGGAAGGCTTTCAGTTTTCCCCCATTGCAAACTATGCTCGCTGTGGGTTTGTAGTATATGGCTTTGATTATATTGAGGAAGGTTGCTTCAATTCCCACTTTATGGAGAGTTTTTTATCATGAATGGGTGTTGGATCTTGTCAAATGCTTTCTCTGCATCTATTGATATGATCATATGGTTTTTACTTTTTCTCTTATTGATGTGATGTATTATGTTGATTGACTTGTGGATGCTGAACCATCCTTGCATTCCCAGGATGAATCATACTTGGTCATGGTGTATATTTTTGATGACTCTTTGAATTCTATTTGCTATTATTTTATTGAAGGTCTTGCATCTATGTTCATCAGGGAGATTGGTCTGTAGTTTTCCTTTTTAGTGACGTCTTTCTCTGCTTTGGGTATCAGGTGATATATGCCTCATAGAAGCTATGTGGAAGTGTTTCTGTTTTTTCAATTTCCTGGAAGAGCTTAAAAAGGACTTGGAGTAGGTCTTCTTTAAAGGTTTGTAGAATTTACTGGTGAATCTGTCTGGACCTGGGCTTCTGTGTTTGGGCAGACTTTTGATTACTGATTCCATCTCCTTAATGGAGATAGGTTTGTTGAGGTATTCCAAATCTTCTTGTTGCAGCCTTGGGAGGTTATAGGAATTCAGGAATTTGTCCATTTCTTCTAGGTTCTCTTGTTTCACTTGTATGAGAGTGGCATACAGACTTTCAAAGTAATTTCTGATGATCTTTTGAATTTCTGTGATTTCTGTTGTGATGTCCTGCTTCTCGTTTCTGATTCTATTTATTTGGGTTCTCTCTTTTACCTTCCTTGTGAGTCTTGCAAGTGGTTTGTCAAGCTTGTTTATTTTTTCAAAGAACCAGCTCTTGGTTTCATTGATCTTTTGGACTGTTTTCTTGGGATTCCATCTCATTGATTTCTGTTCTGAGTTTTATTATTTCTTTCTTTCTGCCTGGGTTGAGCTCCTTTTGCTGATTGCTTTCTAAGATCTTAAGCCATGAAGTCAGACAGCTTATGATGGCCTTTTCTTCTTTTCTGATGAATGCTTGAAGAGTTATGAACTTTCCTCTTAACACTGCTTTTTGCTGTATCCCACAAATTCTGGTAATTCATGTCTTCTGTCTCATTTGTTTCCAGGAATTTTTTGGATTTCCTTGTTGATTTATTTTATGATGTGCTGGTTGATCAGCAGTGAGCTGTTTAATTTCCAGGTGCTTGGTGACTCTCCGTTTTTGTGTGCGATTAACTTCTATTTTCAGTGCATCATGGTCTGAAAAATTAGTTGAGACAATTTCTATCTTCTTGATTTTTTTGGAGGTATCTTTTGTGGCTCAGTGTGTGTTCTATCTTGGAGTATGTTCCATGTGCGCTGGAGAAAAAATGTGTATTCACCTTTTTTGGGGATAAAATGTCCCTCTATATATGTACTAGCCCTCTTTCTTCATTTCTTACTTTAGGGTCAATATTTCCTTGGTGAGTTTCAGTCTTGTTGATCTACCAAGAGTTGATATAGCAGTGTTAAAATCTCCAACTACAATTGTGTTGCTGTCAATATCTTCTTTGAAGTCTATTAGCAGTTGTTTTAGGTATTTTGCTGGCCCTTTGTTTGGTACATATATGTTTAGGAGTGCAATTTCTTCCTGATGTATGTATCCTTTGATTATTAAGAAGTGACCTTCACTGTCCCTTCTGACCTTTTTCAGCCTGAAGTCTATATTGTCGAATACTAGTATGGCCAACCCAACCTTTTTGGAGGGTTTGTTTGAGGGAAAGATTGTTTTCCAGCCTTTAACTTTGAGACTGTCTTTGCTTGGCTTGCTCAGATGCATTTCTTGAAGGCAGCAGAATGTTGGGTTCAATTTTTTTGATCCATTTTTCCACTCTGTGTCTCTTAACTGGTGCATTTAGATCATTTACATTGAGAGAGATTATTGTCATGGGATTTTTGTGCCATATTTCTATATAAGTTTGTTGTTCTTTGGGTTTTTGTCTTGTCTTAGAGTAGTCCTCTGAGCCCTTCTTTTTAAGGTTGGTTTGAGTCTATGAAGTTTTTGAGCTGTTGTTTATCTAAGAAGCTGTGTATCTGTCCTTCAAATCTGAGTAAGAGTTAGCCAGGTAAAGAATTCTTGGTGAGGCCTTAATTTCATTGAGTTTTTTCATTATATCCCACCACTGCCTTCAGGCTTGTAGGGTCTCTTCTGATAGGTCTGCTGAAAGTCGAATGGATGCTCTACTGTACATAATTTCCTTTTTTGATCTTGCTGCTTGAAGAATTGTGTCTATCTATGGCATCCATTATGACTAGGATATGTCTTGGAGTCTTTTTACTGGAGTCTCTTCTTGCTGGTATACTTCTGGCTTCTTAGTCCTGCATGCCTGTGTCCTTCAACTCTGGTAACTTTTCTGCAAGGATTTTTTAACGGTAACCTATTTCCTAGGGGTTGTCTTCCTGTTCCTCTGGGACTCTGATGATTCTTATGTTGATCCTCTTGGAGTCATCCCAATGTTCTCTGTTCTGCTGCTGATCCATTTTTTGGTGTTTTTTTCCATCTGTTGTATTTCCCTGAGTGCTTTCTGCAACTTACCCTCATTCTCACTGATTCTGTCTTCCATTGCTGTCATCCTGCTGTTGAGAGCCCCTATTGTGTTTTTGTATTTCATATACTGAATTTTTTATTGATGACATTTCTGTTTGTATTGTTCTCATTTCCTCCCGTAATTTTTTATTTTTTATTTTTGCTTTTTTGGGTCACACCCAGCAATGCTCAGAGGTTTCCTCCTGGCTCTGCACTCAGGAATTACTCCTGGCAGTACTTTGGGGACCATATGGGATGCTGGGGATTGAACCTGGGCCAGCATGGGCCGGCCACGTGTAAGGCAAACGCCCTACCCGCTGGGCTATTGCTATGGCCCCATCCTCCCGTAATTTATTGACTGCCTTTTCCACTGTTTCATTTATGTCCTCCTGTATTTTATTGGGCATCTATTCCATGTTGTCATTGAGCTCCTTAAACATCCTCACAATTTCTTTTCTGAATTCTTTGTCAGAGAGATTATGTATGTGTGTATTCTTTTTTTGAGTCTTCAAGGTTGTTTTCTTCATCCACTCTTTGAGCTGGGGTTCTGCATTGTTTCTCCATGATGCTGTGGTAGTCGGGGATGGATTCTTCTGGGGTACTGTTTCTTTCTCACTGTTAGGTAGAACTCTGGAGATGCTCAGCAGATGGTGTTCTCCTCTTTAGTCTTTGAGGATGTTACCTTCCTCCTTGTAGTATTGAATTTCCTGTTTTATGTATTAATATGCGGTAGCATGAGCAGCCGCCAACCGGGCCAGTCACACACCCAGGGAGGGTAACTGAGGGTGAGGTGTCCTGGCTTGAAGGTTGAAAATGTCCCGTTTATTTCCTCTACTGGTCGGAATTCTGGGAGTCGTAGCTTTGGTTTCTTTCCCTACTGTGTGGCTGCAATGACTGCAGGGCCTGTTTGAGGCCAGTCCCTCCGCCCTACATTTATGCTCTTGACATCTCCCTGCAACCCTTGACTGGGCCAGGGTAGTGCAAACTGTACCCAGTCATCAGTCAAAGGAATCCATCATTGGAGGGCAGATCACTGAGTAACAGGAAGAGGGGAGGGAGCAAAGCATCCAGCCTGACTCTGAGGGCCATGCCCATGGTTGGACCAGAAGCAATCCCCACAAATAGCCTTCCTCAAATTCTTCTTAAGTCCTTTCTCTCCGAGATTCTCCCCTTTTCTCATCTCTAATTCTCTCCTCCCCTCAGCACCTTTCCCCCAATGCTTAGCGAGAAACCCCAACTTCTCTCAGGTCTGAGACAGGCAAAGCAAAAACATACATGGATATTTGTGGTGGTGGGGAGACCTTTGTTTTCCTGGGGAGAGGAACTAATTGGGTGACTTTCTGCTTCTTGTCCAAAGCAAAGGGTTGTTTGCAGACAACACACATAAATTACAAGCTCCATAAGTCATTGGGCAATCTTTCCTTGAACCAATTAGATTTTGACATCTGCTTACTGTTTAATTATCTCCTGACTGAGGAAATGGAAAAGTTGACAGACACTTTAAGCCAACAAGAATCAGGTTCTCCCCCTGCCCCACACTACCACCCCCAACCACCCCCTTTTGTGAGCATGTTTATAGAACACTGATCTGCCAACATCTCTTGTTCTCTCTGGGGCACTGGCAAAAAAAAAAAAGACAAATATTTAGATTCCATGAACTCAAGATGGTTTTCAGATTGTTTTCATGTTTAACTGTTTTCAAATGAACGACAATGGCCCTTAATGTGGTTACAAGAATTTGCCATTAATTTTCGCTTCAAATTAGAACCAGCCGTCTCTAGGCCTGCTCTGTACTCTAGTTCGTAATGATTTGCCTTCCCCAAACCATTGGCTGTTGCCCATTGGCTCATGGACACAAGAGTTGAGAGGGGGCATTCGTCTCCTATTACAATGTGAACAAAAATAAAGTACAGAATATCCTTCCTATTTTGGAGTTCTTTGCACATAACATAGGGGGACATCTGGGTATAGGGATGAAGACCACCAAAGTGAGCTGGCTTGGCACTCCATTCCTCTAGTTGGTGACACTTCCTGCTCTGTCTCTAACAGGCATTAAGACAGAAAGAGAGACAGACTGAGTGGCACATAGGGATGGTATTTAGGGCCCAAGAACATGAAAAAGTTTTGCAGATGTCATTCTACCTTAGCTTATGCTAGCTTGGGTTCATGGTATGGTTTCCAATCTTCCTTCCCTTAGATGAAAATAATTTGTGTGATGGTAGGTAGGAGAGGGGCTATGATAGAGGAGAGTAGAACTAGAGGAATAGGATTTTCCCCTTTGGGGACATGATGGTACTTAGCTTTTATTTAATTGTGTAACCATATGTAACATATGTAATTGCTTTTGTAGAGAATAAAAGAAAAGTTGATGGGGAGGCGATAGCACAACAGGTAGAGTGTTTGCCTTGCACACAGCAACTCCAGTTTGATCCCCTGCATCCTATATGGTGCCCCAAGCACCACCAGGAGTAATTTCTTTCCTTTTTTTTTTTTTTTTTGCTTTTTTGGGTCACACCCAGAAATGCTCAGGGGTTACTCCTGGTTCTGCACTCAGGAATTACTCCTGGCGGTGCTCGGGGGACCATATGGGATGCCAGGGATCGAACCCGGGCCGGCATAGGCTGGCCGCATGCAAGGCAAATGCCCTACCCGCTGGACTATCGTGCCAGGAGTAATTTCTGAGTGCAGAGCCCGGATTAACCCCTGAGCATTTTTGGGTGTGACCCAAAAAATAAAATAAAGGAAAGTTGGGGCAATAGGCTCATCAGATAAGGTCTTGATCACTTGATCACTTGATCACTCACTTGATCACTTGAATCCCGTTATTCATTGATTTGCTCGAGCGGGTGCCAATAACATTTCCATTGGACCCTATCACGTGCCAATGTAGCCCAATGGCATCTGGTTGATTCAGGAATATGAAGAGCCTCAAACCGTTCCTTCAGGGTCTTAACAAGGAAGTCTGACCATCTTGTAGGTGGGCGGCCACGTGCTCTTTTGACATCCCATGGGATCCAGTCGGTAACGGCTCTAGTCCAGCGGTTGTCTCCAAATCGCATTACATGTCCAGCCCATCTGATTTTCGAAGCCTTGGCAAACGAGACAGCGTCCCTGATTCTGGAATAGCGACGGAAGTCAGAACTCTGGATTCCTTCACTCACTTGAGTGAGGCGTGATATTCCAAGCATAGCTCTTTCGATTCCTCTCTGGGAGACCCGAATAGCATTCTCATCTTGCTTTCGTAGGGCCCAGGTCTCTGAGGCATATGTTAATGCAGGGAGAACTGTGGAGTTGAAGAGATGTGCCCAGAGCTGGAGGTTCTTTTGTCCTTTTAGCTATTTCTTCAATGCCTTTGAAGGCATTCCATGCCGCTCTCTTCCTCCTGCACAACTCAGGTTTTAGGTCGTTCATCATGTTGACTTCTCGACCTAGGAACACATAACTGCTGCATTCAGAGATGTTTGTTCCATTGAGAGTGAATGGGGCCTCAGGAACTAGTTCATTTTTCATGAACATAGTTTTCTTCAGATTCAGCTGTAGACCTATCTTTCCACATTCTCGGTCAAAGTCAGCCAGCATTTGTGCCGCTTGGCTAATATTTGGTGTTATTAGAACGATGTCATCAGCGAAGCGGAGGTGGTGTAGTTGCCGACCATCTATCTTCACTCCCATTCCTTCCCATTCTAATTGTCGCATGATGTTCTCAAGGGTGGCTCTGAAGAGTTTTGGTGAAATGGTATCACCCTGTCGAACCCCTCTTTTGACATCAATGATCACTTCTTTGTAGAATGGTGAGATCCTGGTGGTGAATCTGTAATACAGCTCACGAAGGATCTTGATGTATTGGGTTTGAATGCCCTGTTTGGCTAGGGCTTCGATGACTGCTTCAGTCTCCACAGAATCAAAGGCTTTCTGTAAATCAATGAACGTGAGACAGAGCGGCATCTTGTACTCCCTACAAACCTCAATGAGCTTGGTTACTGTGTGGATATGGTCGATTGTGCTGAATCCTTTCCGGAAACCTGCTTGCTTGCATGGTTGTCCTTCATCTAGTGTTCTGCTAATCCTGTTCAGGATGACTCGTGTAAACAGCTTGTAGATGACGGACAACAGGCAGATGGGGCAATAGTTGCCGATGTCATGAATGTCTCCCTTCTTGAACAGTAGAACTGTCCTGCTGGTTTTCCATTGGGAGGGCACCTTGCATTCTGATAGGTAGTGTGTGAAGAGCCGAGCTAGTGTATTGATGAGTACCGACGGCAGATTCTTCAGGTGTTCGGGTCTGACTTTGTCTGGGCCTGGTGCCGTTCCCTTCTTTACCGACGAGACCAGATAAGGTATATCTATGGATAATAGGGAAAGCAGGAGGCCAGGGCTGTAAGGAGACTCTATATTGGCTCAACCATAAGAAGGTAAGAGTCTTCTTTGGAGCCGACTCTGTAGATAGGGCTGCTGTACCTGAAAGAGGGAGATTCTGGATGAACTAGCAATGTCTGCCCTGGCTTTAGGGACACCAACACGTGCTCACTCCCCCAAGACAGGATGATCTTCAAGGGCTCTGTTTTTAATGTGTGTGTGTTTATTTGTGTGTGTGTGTGTGTGTGTGTGTGTGTGTGTGTGTGTGTGTGTGTAGAATTGAGAAACAAATCCAGAGATTGAGACTTAGGGAGCCAGGCCGCGCCTCTCTCAAGTCTGAATGAGCACATTTGAATCTGATTAAAAATGCAGATTCTGAAATCAGTATGTCTGAGGCAGTACCCAATCATATGCATTTATAATACTCTCCCCACAAAGCCGCTGCTGTTGGTCTCCACGATACTTTGAACAGTGAGGGTCTAAGGCCACACTCTGAACCCGGGCAGCGCTGAGGCCTGCAGTTTTAATAGCTTTCACATGCAGTTCGAGTTCCTTATGCTCTGGCGGTAGGAATGCTCCTTTCTATGGATTTTTCACAGATCATTTAGTTTTTTCCTCCAGACAGCCTTTTGATATTGGATAGATGATTTCCCACCCCTACCACCCATTAAAAAAGACGTTTTTCCTTGGCAGATGAAGGGAGTTTAAAGTGGTGAGTCCATATGACAGAGTTGGGACTCACACCCAAGTCCTTCCCCTGCCCCTGACTGGCCCTTTGAGCACTTGAAAGTTTCTAGTTAACATGGCGAGTGCCCTTAGTTCAACCAGGAGAGCTCTTAGAGAACTGCACCAAGGCATTGGGTGTATGCCACATGTCCCCTGAGACCAAGTCAGATGGCCAAATTCTCCTCAGCAATCGATATATCTACCATCACAGAAGGCTCTGAGGCAGGAAGGACCACCTCATGGTTCATGGTAAAGAGCCCTGTGGGGACATAGGAGGGTCTTGGAGTCAGACTGACCTAGTCATTCTACTTGACCTCGAGCAGATACTTAATGTCCCTGAATGAAGGTCTTCTGAGGTGTAAAAATATGACTAATGATCTTGCCCTTCAGGGTTGTTGGGAAGAACACAGTGAATAATATAGCAATATGAACAGTGTGGAATGGATACCAATGGGAATTCAACCCTTTGCCCTCTCAAGAATTGCTAGGGTGTACCTTTTTATTTGTATTTTTTTAGGCACACCTGTGATACTTAGGTTACTCCTGGCTCTGTACTCTGGAATCATTCTTAGAAGTGTTCAGGGGATCATATGTGATGCCGGGCATTAAACCTGTATCGGCCACATGTAAGGCAAACACCTCCCTGCTATACTATTGCTTCAGCCCCCAGATTCCCTTTTTGATTCTCACTGCACAGTGTATGCTTCCAGAGTCTCTTTCAATGGCTGATCTGTAAATGGGCTCAAGTTGGCAGAAGATAAAGGAGGTCCTTGCTCCTGAGACTATACGCTGGAAAAATGTATTGGACAGTGAATATTCTTTCCTGCTATCATAAAATGAAAAAAACTCCTTAAACAAATTTCAAAAGTTAAACTCTAAAGTAAAACATGTCAGCATGTAGAGATATTCTATCAACACAGACAAGTTTGAAAATCTGAAGCAAACTTGGAATGCCTCTGTTGCGATTTGGCATTAGCAGAATCATTGATAAGTTTCACAACTTCTGCTGCCTTGTTTCTGCTGGGAATGGTGTTAATTCTGTTAAACGTTGTTGTCACAGAGTGTTCCTTAAATAGTTTTTTAATTGGTTTTAATTTGGAGGGAGAATGTTCTTAAGATACAGAAGTAGGGATGCGTCAAAAATAAGAGCAACAGAGAATGTTCCATAGGAAAAAAACACGTTCCTGGGCAAATAATAAAGATACTTTAGATTTGGTGGCCTCCCGGGTTAAGTTTTGCAGAATGGTTCTTCAGTCTGCAGTGCTTTTACAAATGGGGCATGCTCAGTTTTCACCTCGAGTGTGTTCTCCACTGAATTCATAAGGATGATGAAAGAAATGAAGCCAGGCAGCCTTTGCACTTAACCCTGAAATTTTAGGGTCTTTGGGCACAATTAATACTAGCAATGAACTTGTGGGGGGTGAGGGGAAGACAAAGCCATGAAAACTCCCTTGTGTGAGTTGCATGTGTGAGTCAGTAGTGGTATGAATTGGCATTAGTGTGTTAAGCAAATTAATGGAGAGGTTAGAGGTATTGTCATTCTGATATCTAGTCAATAGTCAGATAGAAGCAAATGATACTGGGATCTTTTTACATTGTTGTGTTGTTTTGGTGAAATTTCAGTTAAAGCAGGGTTTTAAAAAATTATTATGGGGCCAGAGCTATAGCCCAGCGGGTAGGGCGTTTGCCTTGCACGCGGCCGTCCTGTGCCGGCCTGGGTTCGATCCCCAGCATCTCATATGGTCCCCTGAGCACCGCCAGGAGTAATTCCTGAGTGCAGAGCCAGGAGTAACCCCTGAGCATCGCCGGGTGTGACCCAAAAAGCAAAAAAAATATTATTAAAAATTGAAGACTACAATCAGAAATTCCCCACCATTCTTACAAGTATCAGCATAGCTCCTTCCGTATGTATTTAGAGACTACTGCACCATTAACAAAGGGGCACAGTCACATTGAAAACTGCCTTTGCAAATGCCAGCCAAGGTGCCCTCATTCTCTTGACATATAAATATCAATACTGTCTACACTTTGCTAGGAATTGCCAGGTATAGCCAAAGGACAAGTTAAAAAGAAAAAAAAACCTCTTCACAAGAAATAAAATCTTGTCACTGTGTAATGATATATGATGATGGACTAATTGTCCTGATCATTTTGCTCTACAGAGAAAATTTATGTTGTCAATCTGAGTAATATTGATACTTATTGTTGCATTTTATATAGTATATTAATCTATTGTCTTATGGTGTAATATCTCGTCATGTGCCAATTATATTGCAGTTAAATCATCTCCTTTTAGCAAAAACTATGAGGAAAGAAGAAAAGAAAGAAAAAGCTGAGACTAACAGTTCACCGAATTTAGGTAGAGATTTAGCAGTAGAACCTGAGCAGAGAAGAGGCTTGCTGTTGGTGTCCTCACTGTGACATCTGTGAATCCAAGGACCAGGTGAATACTTGGAAAGAAGAGATATAGTTTTGTAAGTTTTTCTCTCCCCATACCCTTTCTCATAGTTTTGAACCATACCCAACTGTGCTCAGGACTAACTCCTGGCATTGTGCTCAGGGGATCACTCTGGCAGGGCTTGGGAGGCCCTTTGCTGAGGATAGAACCTAGCTAAGTCCCATGCAAAGCAAGCACCCTCACACTGTACTATCTCTCTGTCCTCTCTTAGTTTTCCTTTCCTGTTTGAATCGAAACATCATTTAAGTCTCAGAAGAGAACCTGTGTCTGCTGGGGTGCAGGTAGGTGGGAGGATGTGTCAGGGAGGAGCAGGTTCGGGCATGATGTAGACAGAAAGGTAGACGAGTAATAGCTGCAGGGGCTGCCACTGTGTCTGGCTGGAAGGGACATGAGGAGGGTCCGCACTGTGAGGCACGAGAGAACCAGGTAACCAGGAACCATGCCAGGAAGAATGGGCTTCCTTAGGGAACACAGTCCCTGAGTGGGAGGAGAGGAAACCAGAGGCCTGCTGAGTCCAGCTCTGCCCTCAGCTCTAATGCCCAGTGTGGGCCAAAACTAATGCACCAGCGGAGGGACCAGGGCTTCTTCACTGAACCTTCTAGGTGGGTGCAGGGTGAGGAAGTGGAGTAGGCAATGCTGTGCCATCTCCTGGGGACACACCAAGAATCAGGCCTGGTGATACCTCTTTTCTGCTCTTGTGTGATTTGTGTGGGGCCTCTAGTGCTGATTCAGAGGATGTGTTCTTAGTCCTGACCTTACTGTTTATTTTAGATTCTTATTTTTTCTATTATTTTTGTGAGCTGGGGATATGTTGAATGGGCTATTGGCACATTGGGTTCGGGTAGTTAGGTGGCTCTTGTGAGAGTCCGTATAAGAGGGCTAAGATGTGGGTCCAATGCAATTTGGAGGGAAGATTAACTTGTGGCCACATGAGTGGCCACCACCTGGGAAGCCACATGCCCACTGCAGTTGTACCTGGGAAGGAGGGGAGCCACACATTGGCACAGGTCCCGAGGTCGGTCACAGTTTCAGTCTCTTTGCCAGTATTTGCACTTCTAAGAAATGTAGATGTCCCCGTTCACTCAGGCAGTACCCAGCTGGGGCTGGGGCCTTTCTCCTCACTGTCGCTCAAGCCCCCCAGGAAGCAGCACACCTGATACTTCTTTTCTTTGTATCGTAAGAGCTGCAGAGATGCCTCTTGGTATAGGTTCATTAATTCTCAGCTTTAATCAGCACCCCGTTAGGGAAGGAACACAGTCCAACCTGCTGTTTCTGTATTCATCATCTGGAAATGACTCAGACAGCCATGTTTGATACAGATGTGTGAGAGAAGAGTGTCCACACATGGTAGGAAGGGCGTCCACTGCAGGCTTCCCAGCTCACCATGAGGCTTACTGCTTTCCTCTCACCAAGGGCTCTGTGCCCCTCTATTCCGGGTACAGACACTAGTGTCCTGGAAGCTTCCTGGGGATGGAGTGGGTCCATCTCCCAGGGTCTCTCCAGACCAGGCCCTAGGAAGGTATGGTCAGTTCTCCTTCCGGTGAAGAGACTGGAACTCCAAGGGCAAAAATGGCTTCCACAGGCCACAGGTTTCTGCTTTTGGCTGTTCCTCCATCAAAGTGGCCACACTTGGTGTGTTTCTAGCGTCTCCCTAAAAAGGAATGGTTTCCTCCCTCTTCACCCCTTTCTAGTCCCCACCCTCCTTCTCTGACTGCCACAGCCAGCAATGCCCTTGATGAAGGGTAAAGATGGAGCTTGCCTACATTTGTTTTCAAGACCCCCATTGAGAAGTTAATGTTAAAGTTAGTAATCAGGACTAAAAATTTTTTACATGATTTTATTGAAGTTTATTAAAATGGATGCACCAATTCTCAACCAGACCTCCACCCAGGCCCATGCCAGGTATGCGGGAGTCAGTGGAGCTCAGAGTGATTTCTTTCTAGCTGGGGTCACCGGACAAGACAAAAGAGATTGAAGAGAGCAACATAGGACAATTTTTAGTGGAGTGTTAAGCAGGAATTTGGATGTACGACTGGGACATCAGGAAAGAGTTTGAATCTCTGAGCCTCAAATTTCTCCTCGGCAAAAGTGGGAACGATGATTTGCTGCTTTTGGGGGGACTTAGGGCCTTAACCAGTGGGAAAAAGGTTGCTCCTGGCAGTGTTGGCCAGGAATCAAACTGGGATCAGACACATGCAAGGTGAGCTCCTTACCCCTGCTGTAGCTCTGGCCACCAGTGATTGGACATCCTTCCCCTTTTGGGCTTTGTTTTGGTTTTGTTTGGTTTTTTGGGCCATGCTCCAGTGGTGCTCTGGGCTTACTCCTGGCTCTCAGCTCAGGAATCACTCCTGGTGGTTCTTGAGTGTCCATATGTGGTGCTGGGAATGGAAACTGGGTCTGCCACATTCAAGAGAAGCACCCTATCCACTGTACCATCTCTCTGGCCCCGGTAAACTGCTTTGGGAACTGTCTTTAGCCACAACCGTGTGTGCTGACACTCCAGATCTCTCAGCTTTCAGTCGGGTCTGCCATTGTGTCTCTTCCTAACAAGGTACAAGCCCAGCAGAGAAAGGGACGAGGCTCACAGGAAGTGCTGTGCTCAGAGACAGGAACTTGCCCCAGACACACAGCCCACTGGGATTAGCTGGCCTGACTCGGATCTCTAAGACTATTTTCCCCAAAGCCCCTCACTTCCTCCACAAGCTGTTCTTCCATGCTGGCTGACTGGCCCCAGGCTGCCCTCATGGGCAAATATCACCATCTGCACCCACCTGGCCTTTTCAGATTCCACTGAGAACAGTGAAATGGGCAACACTAGCAGAAGAAGTTTGACTTCCCTGAGTCTCAGCTTAAGCTTGAGACACTCTACTCAGTGCTAGGACAGGTGTTTCCCAGGCCTGCTCTCACCAGTGTCTTTGCAAGAGGAAGTGATGTTTTTAGCTCCATTGGCTCTCAGTCAGGCCTGTCCTTGCTGTGTCTCTCCCTCCACATTTACTTCTTCACAAGGAAACTATTCTTTGCTTTTTTTTGGGGGATCACACTTGGTGATGCTCAGGGGTTCCTCTTGGCTCTGCACTCAGGAATTACTCCTGGCAGTGCAGAGGGGACAATATGGGATGCCAGGGATCAAACCCTGGTTGACCAAGTGCAAGACAAATGTCCTTTCCTCTGTACTATAACTCAGGTGCCCAAGAAACCATTTCTTACTAGTTAACGTGGTGTGAGCCTAGCATAGAGGGCTAGGAGGCTCACAGGAAGTGCTGGGCTCAGAGAGGGTCAGGGCCCTGCCCAGACACACAACTTGTGAGTGGGCTGGGCTGACTCTCCCCTATGACCATTATCCTCTTAAGGATTCCTCTCTGGGTTGGGATGTAGCTCAGAAGTAGAGCATTTATCTTGCATGTGTGAGTTCCTGGTTGTCATTCCCTGACCCCTCAAACAAATCTAGCCAGACCTAGAGATACCCCATGTTGTCTATAGATCGGTCCTGGGCTGGAGAGACAGCCCAGCATGCTGGAACACACCTTTGTATGTGGGAAGCCCAGTTTTGGGGTACCTGTGCAGCATGGGGAGAGTGAGTCCTGAAACAGAGAGGCAGGTGTGGCCCCAAACCAAACAAATGAAGGACTTAAAAAAACTTAAAAAAAAAAAAAAAGAAAAAAGCTCCAGCTCACTACTCGTTTTTCTTAGACGGTTTCATTATGCTCGGACTCCCCTAGGCATTGCCAGGGGACGTACCTGCAGCGCTTGGAGGTAAACTCTCTAGAATAAATTTTCTCTCCTGTCAGGAGCCCTCCACACAGCTCCTTTTACAACTGCAACCCCCCTTTAGTGCTTTATCTTGGAAGCAAGACTGCCTGGCTCAGCTGCAAACCACTCGTCCGCCCACCTGCCTGCCTGCCCCTCCCTGCCCTGCAGTGCTTTGTCTGCCCTGTGCTCCCTTGGAACTTTCTAGATTAATATAGGCTCTAGGACCCAAGGGCAGAGGCAGCCTCAATCTCCTTTATGTCCCCAGTCCCCAGCTCCCACAGAAAGATCCATCATGTTACCGTATTTCACTGCCTTAAGTGTTGTACCTTGTGTGGGTGCTTCTGTTTTTTTGTTTGTTTCAGTCAAAAATTGGTTTATAATCTTTAAAAACAACTTTGCATAATGATCCCACTCTGCTGTTTCACAAACAACAACAACAACAACAACAACAAAAACTGGCATCAAATCTGCACCAATAATACACTGAAATATCTTAGAAGCTATTTCTCACCCTCTTAGGTTCCATTCAGCTTAGTTGAAGCCCTGAAGCTGGTGCTATTTACATTTATTTATCTATCTGTCTATCTATCTATCTATCTATCCTATCTATCTATCTATCTATCTATCTATCTATCTATCTATCTATCTATCTATCTATCTATCTATCTATCTATCTATCTATCTATCTATCTATCTATCTATCTATCTATCTATCTATCTATCTGTCTGTCTGTCTGTCTGTCTGTCTGTCTGTCTGTCTGTCTGTCTGTCTGTCTGTCTGTCTGTCTGTCTGTCTGTCTGTCTGTCTGTCTGTCTATCTATCTATCTATGTTTTTAATATCTTATTATACCACATGAGATATACAGTTAAAAGATGCTCATATTTGGGTTTTGGCCATGCAGTGTTCCAGCACCCATCCCTCCACCAGTGCCCATTTCCCACCATCAATGTCCCCAATTCCTTCTACCCTCCTAGCCTATATATATATATATATATATATATCAGATATATATATATGATAGAGGGTAGAAGGAATACCCCTCCTTCTACCCTCCCTAGCCTATATATATATATCATATATATATATATATACATATCACTTGATCACTTGAATCCCGTTATTCATCGATTTGCTCGAGCGGGCGCCAGTAACATTTCCATTGGACCCTATCACGTGCCAATGTAGCCCAATGGCATCTGGTTGATTCAGGAATATGAAGAGCCTCAAACCGTTCCTTCAGGGTCTTTACAAGGAAGTCTGACCATCTTGTAGGTGGGCGGCCCACGTGATCTTTTGATATCCTGTGGGATCCAGTCGGTAATGGCTCTAGTCCAGCAGTTGTCTCCAAATCGCATTAGATGTCCAGCCCATCTGATTTTCGATGCCTTGGCAAATGAGACAGCATCCCTGATTCTGGAATAGCGACGGAGGTCAGAACTCGGATTCCTTCTCTCACTTGAGTGAAGCGTGATATTCCAAGCATAGCTCTTTCGATTCCTCTCTGGGAGACCCGAATAGCATTCTCATCCTGCTTTCGTAGGGCCCAGGTCTCTGAGGCATATGTTAATGCAGGGAGAACGGTGGAGTCAAAGAGATGTGCCTGGAGCCGGAGGTTCTTTGTCCTTTTAGCTATTTCTTCGATGCCTTTGAAGGCATTCCATGCCGCTCTCTTCCTCCTGCGCAACTCAGGTTTTAGGTCGTTCATCATGTTGATTTCTCGACCTAGGTACACATAACTGCTGCATTCAGAGATGTTTGTTCCATTGAGAGTGAATGGGGCCTCTGGAATATGTATATATTTATGATACCAATATCCAAGGTCAGGTGAAACATGGATCAGAAGGTCTTGTCAAAGGTGGAAATTACCACAAATGCATGGGAGTCAGAGGTTAGGTAAGACAGAGAAGGGAATAATGTGCTAATAATTGTCAAAAGTGTTAATACCAAACTAGAACTGAGCATTAAATACAGGCAAAAGATACACATAATAACCTCTAAATGAATGTATTGGTGCCATTTACATTTGCTCCTCCCTTCCCCCAGCTTTGAGTGCCCTTCCTGCACCTTTCCTTTCCTTAGAATCCTGTTTGCTTCCAAGGGCTGATTCCACCCTGATTCCATGGGATGCTTCCTAAAAGTGGGGGGTGGGCATGTGTCACTTACTTTGCAAGTTGAAGCCTCTGCCACCAAAAATAGCAGTGATGGGGGTGGTTGGGAGAATCATTTATGTCTGTGTCCTACACAGAGAGCCGGTATGTACCGCTGCATGAACAAAAGTATCTTGACTCCTTTCCACCCCTTCTCATTTTATTCATTTAATTGGGAGGTGGTACCTCTTGTGGTGCTTAAGGGTTGTTCCTGGTGCAGGACTTGGATGATGCTTGGAGACCATGAGGTGCTGGGGACTGAATCCATGGCTCTTGCATGCAAAGCATGAACACCAGCCCTTTCAGGGCCCCTCTCCCCTTTACTTTGCTTTTATTTACATGTGCACACCCGACGCTGCTCAGGGATTACTCCTGGCTCTGTCTGCCATCACCTATGCAGTGCCAGGGATCAAACTCAGGTTGACCATATTTAAGGCAAGCACCTTAACACCCATACTATTGGCCCATCCTCCTGTACCCCCACATACCAGGTTGAATTTCTGTGTGTGCTTCTGTGCTGGTCTCTCTGGTTCTAGCATCCCAGGCTCTGCTGTCTCTAGTACTTTTTTGTCTTACTTCCCCCAACAAGTCTGTGTCCAAGGCAGGCCCTAGGAGAGGGGCTAAAAGGCCAGCTGGTGGAGGGCATTCTGGAGTGGCCAGCAAAGGCCAAAATCAGAGAGCAATGCTGGGGAGGCCCTTGGGGCAGGAGCACAGGCCTTGGGGCAGGAGATAGGCTGGGCTTATGTGGGGTCCAGGCCGGCACTGTGGACTCAGAGCTTGGGTTGATGAAGTTTAGGACTCATGGGCACTCCCTGGCAGAGAACTGCCGAGTCCAGGGCAAGCCTGCTACCACACTGGATCTGGGAGCTCTCAGCCTGGGTGGACTGCTCTGTGCTGGGCCTGGGACTTGACTCTAACAAACAGAACATGTCAGGAGGCCTTTGGGAATGTATGACTAATCAGTGACACAGACTCGAGGGCTGGGGTCGCTCCCGTGTTGTCCAACTCTGTGGCCTGCAATCTCAGAGCCCCTCTGTGACTGTTTCCCAGGTCCTGCTAGGAGTGTCCATCCTGTACTCCTCTACTCCTCAGAATCTGGTCAGCCTCACCGAGGTGGGCAGGTCTGTTCTCTGGGTTCCTGTGGGCCAGCACTGCCATCTGTCTCATCGCAGCCCCTCCTGCAACATTGCTGTGCCGTAACTCTGGCTCTTGTGTTCCGGGCTGCATTGCTGAGCCCCACCCGGCTCTGTCACAGAGACATGGAGGCTGGGGAAGCTCATTGAGCTCCTTCCCACTCCTACTCCCTTCATCTTGGGGCGGGAGCCTGGACGGAAAGATCAGCCTCTTCTCATTTTCCACAGAACAAGTTGCTGGCACTGAGTGCTTGTGGGTGAAGCAGATTTATTTGCAAATACAGGGTGGGG
Source organism: Cryptotis parvus (assembly GCA_021461705.1). NCBI lineage: Eukaryota > Metazoa > Chordata > Mammalia > Eulipotyphla > Soricidae > Cryptotis > Cryptotis parvus. Next base: position 131,296 of record JAJIBD010022805.1, read on the forward strand.
CGGGGGCGGGGAATGAGGGATTTACATCACAGCAATGCAAATCACTTCAAGTTGAACATCAGCTGTTTCCATACTTCCAGCGCTCTTTGGGCCAGCCCAGCTAGGGTTGCTGTTTTCCTACCATCTAAGTAGGGGGCCGCAGCTCTGCACCATCTCATTGACCTCCCGTCCTATCTCTCTCCTCCCCCTTCAAGCAATCCCCAGCCTATTCCCCCAGTGTCCTGTGGAGTCTCTGGACCTTTCTTTGCCCATGGCCTCAGAAACGGAATAGTCCTCTGCCTCCACAGTCCCGCCTCATCTGCTGTTGAGGGATCTCCCCACACTTTTTGCTCCGTAGAGGAATTTGGGTACCAGCTGGAGGTAATAAAGCCTCACCTCATTACTTCCGTGTGGAGCACAGAAGCTGGACAAGATCCCAGAAATCATGAGTCAAATGCAAGTCCGACAGCTGTCGGCTGAGGTGAGCAGCCAACCTGATGTGTGGGCTCCCAGCTCCTGGCCCCGCCGATGAATCAAGTTCTGGAGGGTCTCGCAGCACTCTGACAGGGTGGCTGTTGGGAGTCAGCTTGGGGCTAAAATTCCTGTGCCAGAAGAGGGTCTGGGGTGCCAACGGGTGCTTCTTCATCACCCATCATTCTCCTGGGAGCACCCTCCTGTTTTTTGCCCCTGCCGCTGGCTGGCAGACAGAGCCACGCTCCGTGCCTGCTGTTCTAATTAATGTAGGCTTCATCTTGGCCCAGTTTATGCAGCCTGAACACGAGGTCTGTGCTGGGCCCCTGCTTCTGGTGTATGTTGCAGGGAGACTGGGGGGAGATGCAGGGTTCTCCCCATTCCGCTGCCAACAGCATCACTGGTACCTGTTCTAGACTGGGCTTTTGTATGGTCTTTTTTTAATTAATATTTTATTATACCACTGTGAGATATACAATTACAACGTTGTGGGGGGGGAATTGGGGACATTGTATGGGTTTTTGATCAAAGAAAGATTCCCAGCATTTAAGATGCACCAGGAAGCCTTCAGTGTGACAGATTTAGGGTCTCTAGGCTATGGTCAGGGGGTGTCCCATAGTGTCCTGAATGCTGTGCCTTCTGAGAGGTCACCATGAGTGATTGGGACAGCCACCATGAGGCATCTGACACAGCTGGGGGGTTGGGGAGTGGGCAGGTCCCTAAGGTGGAGGCAGTTTGGGGACTTTCAGAGTATGGGTAAGTGTGAATCAGGCCTCAAGTTTTCCATTTCCTCTGCCCGATGCAGAATTTCAGAAGAATTAAGTAAAAGGCAGATGCTGAAAGTTCCATGGTCCGGGGGATGTGGTCATGGGCAGAGGACTGGGCCCAGGTGATGGGACACCTTTTCCAACTGCACCCCTTTCCAGAGTGATTCCTCATGCCAGGGGAAGGGATGGACCCCCAGAAGCATAGCTCTTCTCTCTTCTCTGTGACCACTTTCTTGTGAAGAATTACTTAGATCATTGTTGGTGTTTCCATTATGCACAAGACCAACATCCAGAAATCACTTCCTTATATGTCCACAATAACATTTTGAGAAAAACCCTCTTTGGGGAAGGGGCATGGTGGGAGTTTGGGCCATACCTGGTGGTGCTCAGGACCTACTCCTGACTGCTCGGAGATCATTCTGGCAGGGCTCATGGGTCCTTATGCAGTCCCAGAGGTGAAGCCAGGATGGTTGTGTATAGTATATGCCTTAACCACTCTGCCTCTATAATAATCAGTTTGAAGGTAAAATAAAACAAAAGCATGACCTATTAATGAATGATTTTCACAGAGGATTGTGTGGGACTTTTGTGACAGAATTCACAAACTTCATTCCTTTTTTGTGTCATAGAAGATTTGATTAAGTGGAGAAATAATTATGCCCTTGGTCAGGAAAAGGGACAATGAAAGACATCAATTTTTTTCTTGAGCTAATATGAAGACCTATGGAATAAAATATAAATGGAGCATTTTGATAATTTTACAAGACAGCTCACAAATTAAACCATAAGAATAATAGGTTAAAAATAACTAGGGCATATGGTTGATGGTCTGACATAGAAAAAGACTGGGCCCCCTGGGATGAACCCAGAGCCATGGCAGAGCCTGGCAAGCTACCTGTGGTGTATTCGATATGCCAAAAACAGTAACAATAATGGACCTCATTCCCAACGAATAGAGACATTACTGGCACCCGCTCGAGCAAATTGATGAACAATGGGAAGACAAGTGACAAGTGACAAGGGCATATTTGAAATAGCAAGGAGATATAGTTTGCTTTAACATACATTAAAATGCATTTAAGGCTCCAGAAATTCTATAGCATGATATTAGATTAAAAATCAACCACACTTACCTGGCAGGGGGACATCATGATCACAAAGCTGGTTTTCCCAGGGTGGAGCTTATTCCTCACACTCGGATTTGCTGACCACTGCAATTTCCTCAAATGTGGGAAACTCGACTGCATAATTTATGGTAGTGGGGGGCTGTAATTCATGCTCTCCCCTAGAAAGAAAAAAGAAAAAAATAACTAATAGTTGTAGAGGGATAGTGCCATGGGTAGTGCACTTGCCTTGCCGCTGACCCAGGTTTGGTTCCTGGAGTCTCATATGGTCCCCTGAGCCTGCAAAGAATTATCCCTGAGTGCAAAGCTAGATGTAAACCCTGAGCTTAGCCAGGTGTAGCGCCCAGCCAAAAAATAACAAAAACAAATAAAAAGTAGTCAACATCAACAGTGCATTACAAGACAATTATGGGCATAATAGTGATTTGAGATGAGAGAACATTTCACATAAGCTCAGAAGGGTTGAATTAGCAAATAAGATGGAAAAACTTGAGTACTTGAAAGATAAAATTTTAGTTTTTTCTTTTCTCTTCTTGAGTAAATTTCAGATCCAAACCTCCGCTAACAATGAAAATAAAAGTGAAAATTTAATTTGTAGGTTGGGTGACACTTTTCTAAGTGTAACTACATGGAAAAAAATCACAAAGTAAATGACCCACACACAAACCTGTAGCTAAATACATTGAACACACACTATATATAGAACTACACATCCTGCTTTTCTTTTTTATTATTTATCAATTTAAAAATATTTGTTTTATTATACCACTGTGAGATATATAATGACAAAGATGTTCATGATTGGGTTTCATTCATACAGTATTCCAGCACCCATCCCTTCACAAGTGCCCATTTCCCACCACCAATGACCCAGATTTTCTCCCCCATTCCCCAGGTACTCCTCCCTCCTCCTCCTCCTCCTCCTCCTCCTCCTCCTCCTCCTCCTCTTCTTCTTCTCCTCCTTCTCCTTCTTCTTCTTCTTCTTCTTTCTTCTTCTCCTTCTTCTCCTCCTCCTCCTCTTCTTCTCCTCTTCTTCTCTTCTTCTTCTTCTTCTCCTCTTCTTTTTCTTCTTCTTCTTCTTCTCTTCTTCTCTTCTCCTCTTCTTCTTCATCTCTTCTTTTCTTCTTCTTTCTTCTCCTTCTTCTTTCTTCTTCTCCTCCTCCTCCTCTCCTTCTTCTTCTTCTTCTTCTCCTCTTCTTCTTCTCTTCTTCTTCTTCTTCTTCTTCTTCTTCTTCTTTTCTTCTTCTTCTTCTTCTTCTTCTTCTCCTCTTCTCTTCTTCTTCTTCTTCTTCTTCTTTTCTTCTTCTTCTTCTTCTTCTTCTTCTTCTTCTTCTTCTTCTTCTTCTGCTTCTGCATCTCTTCTGCTTCTCTTCTTCTCTTCTTCTCTTCTTCTTCTCTTCTTCTGCTTCTCTTCTTCTTCTTCTTCTCCTCTTTCTCTTCTCTTCTTCTGCTTCTCTTCTTCTTCTCTTCTTCCTCTTCCTCTTCCTCTTCCTCCTCCTCCGCATCCTCCTTCTTCCTGATTAGAATTAAGCACACACTCTGTTTAATCCCTTTTCACACCTTATCTGATTGGCTGACACAGAGTTCAAGACCTACTTTCCTCCAATTTAAATATCCTTTTTTCATGCATGGAGTGAAAACCCATGGAGACTTCTGTGTGGGTGTTCTACTTGCTCAGGGTCAGACCTCACTAGTGACATCAACAACACACTGAAAATTAATTAGAAAGTTAATAAAATTAAATTAGAAAATTTATGGCAAATTGTAGTGGATCTGACAAAAAACTTTATATATATTATATATAAAGAATATATATGTATATTCTTAGTCTTTAAAGCATTCTTATAAACTCTAAAAAAACCTAAAATTTCAATAGAAAAACTGAGAAAAAAAATTTTAACAAAATAAAACCTATTAATGACTAACCTAGGGGAAAGTGTTTCACTTTACTGTTAACCCCCCCATCTCACTGAAAAATAAAGCCAAAATAAGATCCTGTTTTCACCCATCCAATTGATTATGATGATGAATGTCAGAGACAAGGTGCTTTGAACAGTTTTCATATTTTTCAGCTCATTAATTCTATTTCTAGGAGTCCATCCTGAGGAGACTCTGAAGATGACTCAGAGTAGTCATCACAGCATTATTTATCAGCTCTGAATATCGGAAATAATTGAGTCATGGGACAGTCGTGGATTGATCAGAGGTTGATTCATGTTGTAGAACACTTTTGTGTGTCTGGTTTGGCTATAGCAGTGCTGTCCCGTGCTCTGGGTCACTTCCAGTGGTTCTGGGAGTCTGAGGTATTGTGTTCAAACTTGAGTCTCCTGGATGCTTATGCTGAGCTCACTGGGCATCTTTCCAGCCCTGTAGAATGTTTTCATTTATATTTAATTTTTTAAAAAATTTTGGGGTTGGGGCCAGAGGGATAGTACAGTGGGTACAGTGTTTGCCTTGCACCACGGCCAACTTGGGTTTGTTTCCCTGGCATCCCATATGGTCCCCAAGCACCACCAGGAGTAATTCCTGAGTGCAGAGCCAGGAATAACCCCTGAGCATTTCTGGGTGTGACCCAAAAAAGAAAATAATTGGGGTATTTTGTGGAGCATTGCCACAACCTGGCAATGCTCAGGGCTGCTCCTGGCTCTGTACTAAAGGATCACTCACAGCAAAGCTAACTGAGCCCTAGGCAGGGTGAGGGAGCTAACCAGGCTTGGTTGCATGTGAGGCAATCGCCTTATCCCTCTCCTGCCTCTCTAGCCCAGAATACATTGATAGAAGCATACATCATAGAATATTTAATACCAGGGAGTATACACTGACACAAGATAGGGTGAAATGGAAATGTTACTGGCGCCTGTCGAGCAAATTGATGAATAACGGGATGTCAAGTGTTCAAGTGATCAATATCTATCTCTGTCTCTATCTCCATCTTCATCTCTATCTCTATCTAATTTCCCTAATCTATTTCTATATAGTTCCCTTATATACATATATATATTTGCTGTCTTGGGGGTTACACCCATTGGTGATCAGGGGTTACTCCTGGCTCTGCACTCAGGAATTATCTCTGCTATGCTAGGGGGACCATATGAGATGCCAGAGTTGACACTACTATTTCAACCTCTAAAATGAGATTGGAGTGCCTGAGTGCCAGGGCTGCTCTGTGAAAATGATTTCAATCTCCTGTGTGAATATGGAAGGCCCTAGTTCTTCTTGCATGTGTATATTCTCTCCCCAAGGAGGTTGAATTTTTAACCAAGAGTGGGAACACAGGAGCCATTTTGTCTGCAGGAGGACAGAGCTGGTATTTGTTAAGGTGGAAAGAAAAGCTTTAAAGTTCAGATGCTGATAAGGGGTTAATATCCAGGATATATCAGGCACTGGTAGAACTTTACAAGAAGAAAACAAACAACCCCATCAAAAAATGGGGAGAAGAAATGAACAGAAACTTCAGCAAGGAAGAAATTCGAATGGCAAAAAAAAACATATGAAAAATGCTCATCATCACTAATCATCAGAGAGATGCAAAACAAAACAACAATGAGATACCACTTTACACCACAGAGACTGGCACATATTCAAAAGAACAAGAACAACAAGTGCTAGCGTGGATGTGGGGAAAAGGGGACACTCATCCATTGTTGGTGGGAATGCCGGCTGGTACAGCCTTTCTGGAAAACAATATGGACATTCCTCCAAAGGCTAGAAATTGAACTCCCATTTGACCCAGCCATACCAGTCCTGGGAATCTACTCTGGGAAACCAAAAATACGCAGCGGAAACACCATCCCTACTTTTATGTTCATAGCAGCATTATTCACAATAGCCAGAATCTGGAAGCAACCAGAGTGCCCGAAAATCGATGACTGGATAAAAAGCTTTGGTACATCTACACAATGGAATACTATGCAGCTGTTAGGAAAAATGAAGTTATAAAATTTGCCTATAAATGGATGGACATGGAGAAGATTATGTTGAGTGAAATTAGCCAGAAGGAGAGAGACAGATACAGAATGACTGCATTTATCTGCATAACATAAATATATATATGTACATATTATGATACCAATACCCAAGGTCAAGTGAAACATATATCAGGAGGTCTTGTCAAAGGTGGAAATTATCATAAACGTGTGGGAGTCAGAGGCTAGGTAAGACAGAAAATGGAACAATGTACTGTACTGAGTTCCAGCCCTGACCCAGCCTCACATTCCTGACATACTCCCATCACCCCCCCCCACCAGCCCTGGACATCAGCTCTTTGGAATCAGAAGAAGGAGTAGTAACACTCCTTTGAGAGTGAAGAGGGAACAGCTAAAGGCCATGTCATGCTGCCATCTCTCTGGTCTGGCCTGATAGAATGTCAGGTAGCAGAATTCCAGCCGAGGTCTTCTTCCCCAGTCCTGGAAGCAAATGCTCTCCAAGTATTCTCTTGCCACAAACTTCTCCCGTTAAAGTCAAGAGCCGACTTTTTGCTGTGTGTGCAGATTGGGAGGGGGTCTTGGCTCAGCCCCTAAATCATCTCTGGGCTCTGAGGGCTGTGCTGGGAACAGGCGGCCAGTGGGTGATGGATTTTAGCCGTCCATCACGCCTGCGCAACCCGCTGACATGCTGCGCTGGAGTGTAATCAGAGGGATGGTGGCCTGATCTACGGGGACGTTCATCATCCCAGGGCTGGTACCTTGACAGAGTACCTTAGCTGGCTGTCAGCAGGACAGCACCTTAATGTATTTCTGTAATAGATCACCCAGAAGGTGGCCAGGGGAGGCCCTGGTGCCAGTCAGGGAGGGCCTTCCTGAAGGTCCCCTGGAGTTCTTGGTCTCGTAAATATTCATGTGCACCTGAGGAGCACAGAGAACAGGAGAGAGCAAGGAGGGGCAGAGAGCTGAGAGGGGGTGAAGGAAGGAGGCAGGATACCATGGAGGAGAGAGAAAAGAAGTAGGAGAGCAGGGGAGAGAGTCAGGAATGAGAGGGAAGACAAAGACCACAAAGGAGAGCAAGAAGGAAGTGGAGGAGGCGAGGATGCAGGGGGAAGGGAGCAGGATACTGGCAGGGCGGCCGCTGAACTTAGGGGGTAGAGGCCGGCAGCAGGAAACAAGGACAGATCTGAGAGTGACATGGGCTTGCGGGTTCTGGGAAGACAGAGTGTGGAATCTTTTATTTTTTTTTTATTTTTTTAATTTTTTATTATACCACCGTGAAACATACAATTACAAAGGTGTTCATAATTGGATCTTGGTAATACAGTATACCAGCACCCATCCCTCCACCAGTGCCCCATTTCCACCACCAATGTACCCCACCCCTCCCGCCCCCCCCATGCTGCCTTAATAGCAGGTACCCCTGTCTCCTCTCTTTCTCTCTCTGTCTCTCTGTCTCTGCATCTCTCTCCCTCTTATTCTACACATTGTGACTAGCCCTGCAGATATTTAGAGTTTATCACTTAAGTCTCTTTGTGTATATTCAATGGTGAGTTTTAATCTGCCATTACCATTTCCCATATTTAGTAAAACACTGGTATCTATTTATGTCGTATTAATGAATTCTATATCTGTCCTTTTCCTTCTGACTAATTTCACTCAGCATGATAGTCTCCATGTCCATCCATTTGCAGGTAAATTTCATAATTTCATCTTTTCTGACAGCCGCATAGTATTCCATAGTGTAGATGAACCACAGTTTCTTCAGCCAGTCCTCTGTTCTCGGGCATTTAGGTTGTTTCCAGATTCTAGCTATAGTGAATAGCGCAAAGACGAATAAAGAAGTACAGATAGTGTTTCTGCTATGTGTTTTTCGGTCTCTAGGGTATATTCCCAGGAGTGGTATTGCTGGATCAAATGGGAGCTCAATATCTAGTTTTCGGAGGAATGCCCATATTGTTTTCCAAAGGGGCTGGACCAGTCGGCACTCCCACCAACAGTGGATCAGAGTCCCTTTTTCCCCACATCCACGCCAGCACTGGTTGTTCTTGCTGTTTTGGATGTGTGCCAGTCTCTGTGGTGTGAGATGGTTGTTTTGATTTGCATCTCCCTGATGATTAAAGATGAAGAACACTTTTACATATGCCTTTTGGCCATTCGAATTTCTTCTTTTTGGAAGCTTCTGTTCATTTCTTCTCCCCATTAGAGTGTGGAATCTTTTAATATGTCCCACTGGGCTGCCCTGTTCCCCGGGGGGCTGCAAAGACTATGGGAGGAAGTTTCTAGAAGGATTTAGGTCAGGACTGGAAAACTCCTCTCTCTTGACAAGCAAAGGGCATGCTACGGTCAGCCTGGTCAGTCTCTGCTGACTTCCATGGCAACTGTAGTCACTTTGGTGGGGAAAGGAGCCCCCAGAGTTGCCTTTTCAACCCTAGTACCAGTCTCCACATGCTCACTAGACATTTTGACTCAGTGTTCCCAGTAGCACAGCACAAGCCTAGGAGACCCCAAACCATAGTAAGCGGCCCCCTGGCCTTGCCCACATCTCTGCTGGGCTCCTTGATGCAATGGCAACTCCTGTGTATACCCAGAGCTTCACACCTCAGATCCAGGCTGCCTCTCCCCTGCCTCTCCTGACTTTTCTTCTGTGCTCTTAATTCTAGCCATCTCAGCCCAACCAACCTTCAACCAAATATTTACCGAGCAGATCCTGGGAAGGTGAGGACTGTGTGCACCGGACCGTGTCTGCCTCACCACCCATAGGGCATCCTGGGCCATACTTCTTTCCAGTCCTTGAGGTTACAAGGACAGGATCTTCATGAAAAATCGGATGCCAGAGTGCCAGCTTATGGACTGTGAATTGCAGAATGGCCAGGCAGTGAACTGGAGGGTCTCGGACAATCTTCGTGACTCTTGGGGACTCCAGCACAGAACTGTAGGAAATAGGATGTGTGAAGAATGAGTCTTAAGGGGTTCTGTCTCACCACAACCTCGCATGCCAAGCCAGGTAGTCACCAAGATTAATGTCACCCCATCTTCAATGTGTCTTCAACAGGGTATTTAAAGAGATCCCACCTTTTGATCCTTTTTAAGACCCTATCTCCATCTTCCTAGGCCCCTTTCCATCCTGAGCTCTCCTTGGCTGATTCTCCTCTAATTATCCCTGCTTGGGATTGGAAAGATAGTACAGTGGGAAGGACTCTTACACATGCCCAGTCTGATTCAGATCCCAACCATGGTTGATGTGGTAGTGAGAGCCCCATGACGATTAATTACTGAATGCAGAGCCAGGAATGGCTCCCGAGCATCGCCATGTGTGACTCAAAATCTATAATGAAAAATAATAAATATGTCTGCACTTCCATGTTCCATAGTCCCCCTGACAGCCAGCTCCCCATGTTTCTCTCTTTTCTCTGTCCCTCAGTCCCTTCTATTGTGTAGAGCAACCTGTCTTCTCTCTTTGCTCCATCCATAGCCCAGGGACACCAAGAACACAGCAGGATCTGTGAGCTAGCCCAGCAAGCCCAAGGATCCCCAATGGTCCTAGCACCGTGGGTTGAGCACAAGGCTATTGCTCTCGAATCGCTTTTGCACTTTTGTCAAAGCCAGTGGACTATATCTGTGTGGGTCTATTTCTGAGTTCTGTGTTCTGTTCTATTGATCTATGTGTTTTCCTCTGCCAAGTCTATACTGTCTTGATTATAGAGGCTATATAAGTCCGAAGCCTGGTAGACAGATTCCTCCCACTTTATTCTTCTTTTTTCAAAAATTGTTTCAGCTATTTTAGTTCTTTGCGTTGCCATCAAACTCTTAGAACAAACTTCTCTACAAAAAAATCCTACTGGGATTTTGAAAGAAATGATGTTAGACCTGTATACCAGTTTGGAAGAACTAATTCCTCCCTCCCTCCCTTCCTTCACTCCTCCCTCCTTCCCTCCCTCCCTCCCTCCTTCTTTCTCTCCCTCCCTCTCTCCCTTCCATCCTTCCTTCCTTCTCTCCCATACTTCTTTCCTTTCTTCTTTCCTTCCCTCCTTCCATCGCACCTTCCTTCCCTCCCTTACTTCTTTCCCTCCCTCCCTTCCTTCTTTCCTTCCTTCTTTTCTCCCTCCCTTCCTTCCTTCTTTCCTTCCTTCCTTCCCTCCCTTCCTTCTTTCCTTCCTTCCTTCCCTCCCTCCCTTCCTTCTTTGCTTCTTCCTTTTCCTCCCTCACACCATCCTTTCTTCCTTCCTCCCTCCTTCCCTCCCTCCTTCCTCCCTTCCTTCCTCCCTTTCCTTCCTCCCACCATCCCTCCCTCCATCCTTCTTTTCTTTCCTCCCTCCTTTCTTCCTTCCTTCCTCCCATTCTTCCCACACTCCTCCTTTCCCTTCCTACTTCCTTCCCTCCTCCCTCCCTTCGCTACCTTCCTTCCTCCCTCCCTCCTTCCCTCCCTCCCTCCCTCCCTTCCTTCCTTCCTTCCTTCCTCCCTTCTTCCCTCCCTCCCTCCCTTCATTCCTCCCTCCCTCCCTTCCTTCCTCCCTCCTTTCCTCCCTCCCTCCCTCCCTCCCTCCCTTCCTTCCTTCCTTCCTTCCTTCCTTCCTTCCTTCCTTCCTTCCTTCCTTCCTTCCTTCCTTCCTTCCTTCCTTCCTTCCTTCCTTCCTTCCTTCCTTCCTTCCTTCCTTCCTTCCATTCCCTTCCTCTTCCCTCCCTCCTTCCCTATACCATCCTATCTTGTCCCTTCCCTCCTTTCTTTCTTCTTTTTATTTTGAGTCACATCCAGTGTTACTCAGGAATTACTTCTGGCTTTGTGCTCAGGAGTGACTCCTGGTATAGGTAAGGGGATCATATTTATGCCAGGAATCAAATCTGGTTCAGAAGTGTACAAGATAGCACCTTGCCTGCTATATTATCTCTCCATCCCAAAAGGACATTTTTTGTTGTCTAACCTTCCTACCCACAAACAGTGTGTTTCTTCATGTATTCAGATATTTTATTTCTTTAATCATAGCAGTTTGTATTATTGTAAGTTTTCCATATATGACCCCTATTTATATTTTATTAGATCTACAAATCAAGGGCCCTTTTTGGGGTGCACTCATAAGTGGTATCATATTTTCAGTGATGATATCCAATGTGTTCATTGCTATATATAGAAAAACAATTATGTTTCTCTTGTGTCCAATGATACCAGGCCTCTGATTAGTTCATGAGTTTATTTGTAGAGATTTTCTTTGTGGGCAGTCGTGTTATTTACATTCTTATAAAGCAGATTTTCTTTTCTGACCTGTTTTTTCCTTTCCTTCTTTCTTTCTTTCTTTCTTTCTTTCTTTCTTTCTTTCTTTCTTTCTTTTCTTTCTTTCTTTCTTTCTTTTCTTTCTTTCTTTCTTTCTTTCTTTCTTTCTTTCTTTCTTTCTTTCTTTCCTTCCTTCCTTCCTTCCTTCCTTCCTTCCTTCCTTCCTTCCTTCCTTCCTTCCTTCCTTCCTTCCTTCCTTCCTTCCTTCCTTCCTTCCTTCTTTCTTTCTTTCTTTCTTTCTTTCTTTTTCTTTCCTCTTTCTTTTGCTTTCTGGGTCACACCCAGAGATGTTCAGGGGTTTCTCATGGATCTGCACCCAGGAATTACTCCTGGTGGAGCTCAGGGGACCATATGGGATGCGGGGATCGAACCCAGGTCAGCCTTGTGCAAGGCAAACACCCTACGTGCTGTGCTATTGCTCCTGCTCCTGGCCTGTTTGTTTTTGATTTTCTTTTTCTAGCATTATTGTACTGGCTAAAACTTCTAGAACTAACTTGAGTAAGTGTGTTGTTAATAGAGAACTTCATTAGTTCTCAGTCTTAGTGGGAAGGATGTCATATTTACAACTAAACGTAATTTCAGATGGAAGTGTTTAGACTAGATCAGACTGAGGAGGATACACTTCTATTCTCATAGTTTTGCTTTTAATGAGTTTTTTTCATGACTTGTTGAATTTGGTGAGACTTTTCTATGTATTAATTAATAAACTCTTGAATGTTTTTATTGAATCTGTTAATAATGAACAATTATACAGATTAATTTTTCAAATATTGAGTCAATATGCATATCTGGAATAACCCTTTTTAGGCCATGGTGTTTATTTGAAAAATAGACTGAAATGGTATTTAGTAACATGTTATGGAGGACTTTGCATCTATCTTCAAAGAGTTAATTGTCCCTTTGTTTTAGTGAAAGTGTTATAGTCATTTCAAAAACTTGGGAAGGATTCTCTTTACTTCTCTTTTTTAGAGATTGTGTAGAATTGTTGCCAAGTCTTTTTTTTTAAACATCTGGTGTAATTCTCCTGTGGACCCATCTGAAGCGGGAGAGTGCTTGCTTGAGATTTAAAAAAATATGAATTACTCTTTCTTGAATATGTTATTACACTATTCAAAGAATATATTTTGTCTTAGGTAGTTTGAATTTTTTTAAGGAGTTGATCCATCTAATTGACAAAGAGATGGGTCTACTTGTATTTTCTATTATAATTTACTTGTATTAGCAGGTTGCGTAGTGTAGTGATGTGTTCTGGTTTATTTCTGCTCTAGGTAATTTGTGTTTCTCCTTTGTAAATTTATCTAGAAATTAGTCAGTTATATTGAGATTTTCCAAGAACCAACTCTCTGTTTCATTCACTTTTTCTATTGTTTTTCTATTTTCAACTTAACCCAATTTTTATTTCTTTTAGTTTTTCCTTTCTCCTGCTCGCTTCAGGTTTATTTTAATCTCCCTCTTTGAAGTTCTTGAGGTGGGAACTTAGATTACTGACTTGAGACATCTCTCTTATGATTCTTACTTAATATCAGAAATTCCCTCTTTAGCATAACTAGTGGTGGCCCACAAATTTTGAAGTGTAATGTTTTCATTCTCAATCATTTTCATGTATTTCTAAATTTCCTTTGAGACTTCCTCTTTGACCCATGGGTTATTTAAAGCATGTTCTTTAGTTTCCAAGTGTTTGGAGATTTTCCAGTTATGTTTCTATGACTAGCTGGATTCCATTGTGGCTAGAGCACAGACTGTATGATTTCAATAGTTTCAAATGTGAGCTTTATTTTTTAAGCCAAAAAATATGGTTTATCTTGATGCATGTTCTGTGTGCACTTGGAAATAATGTCTAGTTTGTAGTTTGGTGAAGTGCTTTTCAAATATGATATGAATAGTTTCTTGAAGGTATTGAGTTCTAACTTCTTGCTCATTTTTCTGTCTACTTGTTGAATATATTATTGAGAGTGTTTTTTTTTTCTTTTTCTACTTTTTTATTGAAACACGGTAATTTACAAAGTAACAAGATTTTCATAATACAGTTGATAGAAATATTCATACTTCAACACTACTCCTATCACCAGTGTGTTCCCACCACCAAAGACCCTCATTTCACACCCACCCCAATCCCCATGTCTGCTCCCTCAGCTGGCACTAATTATATTGACCATTAAAGCATATTCATGGCAATGTTATTGATAAATCTATTTTATTCCCTCTTGTTGCTTATGGGATAATCTGGTCAAATTCTGTTCTTGAATTTACTTTCTGAGTTTCTAGAACGTGGTTGGTTTCTACTAGTTTGATGTAATACATGGCCACTTTGTGGTTACACACCTCAGGGAGAGTCAGATGGCAGCTCTGCCCCATGTGTCTGTGTCTCTGTATCATTACTGCCCGGAGGCAGTTCATGTGTGTGTGTCCACTAGGCCTCCTGGACCGGACAGAGGCAGGGCAAAGGGACCCTAGCTCCATCTCCATGGAAGGTCTTTGACTTTAGCTGCCAAGACCCGCATACCTGGGCTTGAAATAGGCTTCTCTTTTGGGTGGGGCTCTGATGAGCTGTGGAATCTGGACATTGAATATGGCTGAAAATGGTGAGTTTCCTCTGGCTGCTTGAAATTGGCTTCTCTCTGGGAGAGAGTGGGGGTATTTAAGTCTCTAATTATAACTATGAATTTGACTCATTTAATTTTATCAGCTTTAGATTCTGATTGTTTGCATAACTTTTGTTTGATAATTTCACATTTAAGATTTCTAAGTCTTTTGGTGGGTTAATCCTTTAATTTTAACATAATGTCGTCTGTATTGGTCGCAGCCTTCACCTTAAAATCTGCTTCATCTGATTATTTATATAGCCACTTTGGATTTCCTTGGCTTGTTGTATCACTCATATCACTTGTCTTCCCGTTGTTCATTGATTTGCTTGAGAGGGCATCAGTATCATCTCCATACGTCCTGTCGCATGTTAGTGTAGCCCAAGGGCATCTGCTCATTCCAGGAACATACAAAGCCTCAAAGCATTCCATCAGGTCATGGGAATGAGGTCTATAATTGTTACTGGTATTTGGTATATCAAAACGACACAGGCAGCTTGCCAGGCTCTGCTGGGCAGGTAGGATACTCTGTAGTGGTCTCTCATCTCATGCATTTATTTATGAATCGTGTGGCCGCAAGCGGGAGCCATAAAGGGAGAGCCGGTAGCAGCTCTGTCCGTGTATGTGAGTCTCTGGATCAGGAATACCTAGGCTGGGCTTGAAAAGACTGCTGTAGGGTGGGACTCTGACAAGCTGGGCTTGTGATCAGCTCTTCTGCTAAGTGGAGCTCTGATGAGCTGGGGAGTCCAGTTGTGGAAAATGTTGGCCCTCATGGTGTAGGGGTTCCTCTGGCTTCTTGCGAGGCTCTGCTAGGATGGCGGGCCAGGGCTAAAACCCGCCTACCCTCCCGGGCACCTTGTGATCATCTGGGCACAGGGAGAGCCAGTAACAGCTCTGCCCGTGTATGTGAATCCCCTGACTTACGATACATTTCTTTTTTCTGTGATAAATAGGTGGGCATTTGGGCCACACCTGACAATCTCTGGACTTACTTTTGGTTCCTGTAGTCAGAGGGTTACTCCTGGCTGGTCTCAGGGTAGCATATGTGATAGCAGGGACAGAACCTAGGTCAACTGTGTGCAAGGCAAGCGGCTTTTACACTCTAGCTCTCTCTCTAGTCCAACATGATATATTCTTTTCCTTCCTTTTTATTGTCAGGCTGCCTATACCATATCTGTAGTATGCTATGGTAGTGCTGAGTTGAGTGATGCTGTTTAATTCATTGCACCAATTTCTTCCCTGTAAATGGTGTATTTAGACTGTTTATATGAATTTAATTATTATGGCAGGTTTAATTTAGCATTTTGCTTGATGTTTCTTTTTTTTTTTTTTTTTTTGCTCTTGGTTTCTGTTTCTTTCTGAAGGTTACATGGACGTATAAAGAGATTCCATTTTGATTTATCTGTGATGTTTGGAGCATACCTCTTTTTATAACGTTTCAGGGGTTGCTCTAGGAAAAACATATATGCAATTAAGAACTAGATATGCATCATATGTATTTATCATGTAATGGGGTTATCATGTTGGTAAGCCCAAGTGAAGAAGAGAAACTTTTCTTACCCTAATGCTTTTTTCTCTCCCAATTAAAGTGACCTTAACTATTGTTCCCTGAGCCATTTAAAACCACACCAAACTGGGACTGGGGAGAAAGTCAGAAGGACTGAATACACAGGCTTTGAGTTTGACTCCCCGTGCCCCCCACCTGCATCCCAGAGTGCAGCCCTTCCCTGGTGGCCCCAAAACACCGACTCCACACTAAATCCACCATGTCTTCTTTGTGAAGACTTTTCATTTTCCCATCAAAGCACTTCCTAGTCAGGCTCTCATTGACACATTTTCCAATGACTGCTTCAAACGCACTGTCAAATCATTCTCTTTGTCATCTGGCATCTACTGCCTTTTTCTCATGTCATGTGGAGAGCTTCCTTCTCGGTAAAATGAGTGATTTTCTTGAGGAAAAACAGCCTGTTCTGTGTGGTGTTTCAGACAAACCCTTTTTGATATCTCTAGAGCGTCTGACCAGCCTTCGGGCCTAGGAGAGGGTGGAAAGGCTCTGTCTGCAAAGACAGAGTGCAGGTTGGAGTTCAGCTTCTTCACAGGCCTCCCTTGACATGTGAAGGCTCCTCATCCATCCCCTCTGGGCTGTGGGGACTTCCAGCAGCCTCCACTGCTACCAAGGTGGCCTGGTTTTCACCGTGCTCTGGTGCACGTTCTCCTCTTGGGGCTCCTCCAACATCGCCCCTGGCCCGCCTTCCGTGCAGCTGTTTTGCCATCATCCCCGCCCAATCATTCTTTCAAGTGGCTGTTCGGAGCAGATGTTGCAGCTCCTTCCCTGCCTGCAGAGGGAGGGGAAGGCCTGTGTCTGCCAAGCCTAGGCTCCCCACTTGACCTTTGCTGGCACAGTTTGGGCCTGAGCCATGTCCCATTCTGCAATGTTTGCCTGGAACAGAGAGGCTCTTGTCAGAATGTTTTCTGTTTCATGAGGTTATTTCCTTGTTTTGGGGCCCCTAGAGAATGGCCTTGTTTTGGGACTGTGTACCTCAGGAACTTTCTGAGCCCCTTCAACACACTTTCTGAGCCCTTCTTGGATGTGTGACACACGAAAGTTATCAACATTTTCTTCTGTGCTCTGGAGGCCTCACCTGTCTGCCTTCTGTTACCCTTTCTCAAGCTTATGTGTGCTTATGTATAATATCCTGGGACTTGTACATTGTATGAGAAATGGAGAACGCATACAACCAGCAACCCTGGGGAAAAGCTCAGTGGCAGTACCCCTGCCTTACGAGTGTGGGGTCTTGAATTCGGCCCCTGGCACCACCCCCATATGAGCTGAGTGGAAGCCTGACAGTCGAGCAGTGTGGCAGAAGGGGGTGAGTCCCTTGTAAGCACATGAGTCAGCACCACAACCAAGTCTGTCCAAACCCGACACCACGACAACCACAGTGAAAGGGAAGGGGAGGGGGCACTGTTAGAGAAAACTAAGCTTAAAAAAATCTAAATGTCGCATCTCCTTGAAAGCAGAAGAGGGTCTGACCTTTATAGTGAAGTTGGTGACCACCAGCATCCCCCCAACAAAAGGTATAGTATATGGAAGTCCATTATTTTATGCAGAAAAAATGGGTTTGTTCTCATTGAAATTGGGGTGGGGAGTCGACAGGAGGCCCTTGGTTCAGTAACCCTAGAAGTGCAGTAGCTCCCTGAAGTCCTGACTTTCCACCCAGAGGGGGATGTAAATAAAGTTCTGTGTTCTAGAAACTTCCACAGGGACAGACTCTGGGTAGGGCCAGACTTGAGGACTTTGGGCAGATTCTGAGGACTGTCTACTCCCTCCTGGAGGAACCGCAATGGCTCTCACATGCAGTCATGCACACGCCTGCCTGCCTCCTGCCTTCACTCCCATTCACCTCTAGATGACCCCTGACCTTCCTGCTCAGGTGACCGGGACCTAACCTCTCAGGTGACTATGGGAGCCACACTGTAACAGGATATTGTTCAGTCATATCAGCACCATTTTTATGGTGGTGGTGGTGGGCATTGTCGAGGAGGTTGATAGAGGTACCAACTTCGGTGCCCCCCACACCACTCCAAGTACTTCTTTTGCCCCTGTGGAGCTACCAGCACCTGGCCCTGTGCTACTGCTGCTTAGGGACAGACAGTCCCAGCCCCCTGCTCAAGGGTTTGTCAGGGAGCCTGTCTGTCTCTTCTTTGTGTGCGGATAGGACTCAGTGTCTACACTTCTGGCCTTGTACAGCACTGAGCTTGGGCCTGACCTTGCTTCCGGGAAACTTTCTTCCCTGTCTAGGCAGAGGAGACTCCACCGTGGTACTGTTAGGGCTGGGGCAGGCCAGGGGTGGTGGTAGGGGGCTCCCCAGTTCCCTGGCCCAGGGCATATAGATTTCAAATCAACAAGTCTTGCAGAACTCAATTACTTACATCAGCCTTGGGAGTCATCACTGGCCCCCAAGGGTGTAAAAAGTGAAACCCTCGGGTTTCGTCTTGGCCTTTCATTCCAAAGAGGGGCTCTGAAGCCAGGGTCTTGGTGGGGCCTCCCTTCAGGGAAACAGAGATGGCAGAGACGTTGAGAAAGTTTCCTCCAGGGTCCTGCTTGTTCTCAAGGATGCTCCCAGCTGGCTTTTTGCGGGTGGACCCATGTCCAGGCACCTAGTGAACACAGCCCATGGGGTTGTTTAGGATTTTATTTCTTCACGGAGGACAGAGCAGTTGTTCTGATCCTTTGCAAAAATCAAAGTGTGGGTGCTGGTGGGTGGGGGCTGCATCTGCTGTCTGGGAAGCAGAGGGGGGGGAATTCTGAGGGCCACAAAGAACCACAACAACCTCTCTGGAATATGAAAGGGGTTGGGGGGTATCTTTGGAGGGAGGTTCCAGGGAGGCACTCTGTAATCACTCTGTAATCAGGCAGTGTTGGGGGATGGAACCCAGGACTCCTACATGCAAAGCATGTGCTCTGCCCTCTGAGCCCTCTTTCTGCTCCCCCCTGATCTCCCTACCTTCACTTCTCCCACCTAGAGCACTGGGCTCGGTGAACTCCAGCCTTGACAACAGCCTGAAATGGAGCAGAACGGCAGGAGAATAGACCCAGGGTTCTCCGCAGTTTTGTGAGGGGCTGCTCCCAATATCCCCTGCAGGCTCAGCTGGCAGTGGGGGGTTTCCAGGCAGCCTAGCTTAGGAGCGCAAGGTCCCCCTCCCCGCCCCCCACTCCTGGCCGCCCCTTCCCGCCTGCTGCACAGCTGTTTTGTCAACATCTCTGCCTGATTATCTTTCAAGTGGCTTCTTGGAGCAGATGTTCCTGGCTCCTTCCTGCCTGGAAAACAAACAGGCACTGTGTTGTCATTTGCTCTCCTGGGGAAAATCTCTGCTGCTGCTTATTCTTCTCGAGAGCTTCGGGGATGTCTGTGCTGTCTCTTTGGGTTGCTTCACGCCAGGAGTTTGCCCCGATGGATGGAAGGCACACGTGACCCTTTGGGCAGGGAGGCAATCTAGACAGTCCCTGGGCCTGTAGGTGGCCTGGCTGGGGCTGGTTCCTGCCACTGTGTCACCCCCTTCCCTTAGTTAACCATTTGAAAAAATGTCTGCATCTCACCAACTTTGATTCTGTGGGACCCCGGGATGTCTTTCTGTTTGTCCCCTAGCTCTCTGATGTGGGTGTTGGGGGCCAGTTAGGCTTTTGGTTTCTGTTTTAGGAAATGGAACGTTGGAGCTGAAGCTGCTTGTGTCTTTATTTATTGATTACTTTGGTTTGGGTTCCACACCCAGGTGCTCAGAACTGAGTCCTGGCTTTGAACTCAGGGATCACTCCCCTGCAGGGATCGGGGACCAGTTGGAAGGGCAGGGATAGAACCTGTTTTTGTCACAGGCAAGGTGAGCACTTTTCCTGTTGCACTTTCTCCAGCCCAGGATGCGTCTTTTCAAAGGTGCACATTTCATTGTCTGGCGCTGCTGAGAAGGAACACTTCCTGGAGGTGTGGACGCTGCTTGGCTACTGTGGTTGGGGAAGGCTGACAGTTGTGGTTGGGGAAGGCTGACAGTTCGCTGCCTCACCAGCCTGCTGGGGGTGAGCAAAGACCACCTTAGCAACTTGCTCCTCAGAGGCTGAGGCCTAGGGACCCCGGGAGTGCAGGAGGGGGAGTCCTTCAGCCGCCTAGGCTTCAGGCTGTATCTGGAGAGGAGGGGGCCATGTCTGAACTTCTGCAGCTGTTTTATCTGGAGGAAGGGGACCCCTGAGAATGCAGAGCCCAGGGGTCAGAAGGAGCCATAAGGAAACCAGGCATGCCTGTAGGTGCTGTGAAATACCTGACACCCACCAGCTCTCTGCTTCCTGGCCCCAGAGGAGACTGTTCCTGGGTATGACAGGCAGAAAGGGGCCGCTGTTCCCCAAATGAGAGTGGATTTCAACAACAGAACCCACCGTCTCCCCTTCCACTGACCCATGTCCTCAGGGACCCCCCCCACTTCCTGCCCATCGGCTGGGTGTGGCCTGGCCAGTGCCTGAGCCACCAGGTGGTCCCTGGGAACAGCTTCCTGGGCCCACTTCTCCAGCTACCTTCTCTTGGCCTCTGCCCACTTCCCTCCTAGCTCTCTGATTTTTCCACTCTGCCCTTTGAGCATTTCTCCTTTCACGAGGTTATAAACATCTGTATTTGTCAGACATAGCCTCTTAGGGGTTGTCCTGCTGATGAAATGGCTTCCAGACATCCTGGTGGGGGGGCTAAGCTTGCTGCACACCCCGGCCTATCCTAGTAGTCTAGGAGCCCAGAAATTTGCACATTCTACATTCACCTGGAGGTGTCCTGGAGGAATCTCTGCCTTATAGAGCTGCAGTATCAGGACTTCCTTCTGGCCCCTGCACTGGGGATGGCTCAGACTCGGGCAGCTTCCCCTGTGTCCAACTGCTGCCAAGCCCCTCCTCAGAGCTCTGACTTGGCCATCTACTTGCTGCATCTGTTCCAACATGACCCGAGCATCTAAACCTTGGGATTTCTGAAAGGAAGCATGATTTTCCTGTCCTAACCATCTCTCCTTAGATCCGCTTTCAGCAAGTGGGTTTCTATCACCTACCCCGGAGGTTCCTTCCAGCTCTTTCTTCTGGTCAGGTCCATTTCCATCACTGCAGCAGGGTTCTCCTTAGGAATATTCTTCCACTCACTGCATCTGCTCCCGCTCACGCTGTCATGGTAGAAGTGGATTTATTCCTGAGCACATAGGTTCTGGAGATCTGTCTGGGAAATTCACAGACAACATTCAGATGCTTAAGGAGAGTAAAGGGTTTCATTTGGGTCACACCTGGTGATGCTCAGGCGTTACTCTTGGTTCTGCACTCAGGAATTACTCCTGCTGGTGCTCAGGGAACCACATGGGATTTCTGGGATCAAACCTGGGTTGGCCACAAGCAAGGCAAAACCCTCCTCATTGTGTCACGCATTGCTCTAGCTCCAGGGGTTAAAGTTTATTAGACAGTTTAAGTAGATGTCTCTGGGTCCCTCCCGATGTCCAGCCTCTCTTTACCCATGTGTGATGTCCCTCATCCTGCCCCCACTTCTGGTGCTTTGCTATCTGCCCGCCTCCAGTGTACAATGACCTATCCCCTGCCCCATGTGTACATTCCTAGGCTGGGATAGACAGCTGGAACACCTTGCTGGACCCTGCTGCTCTGTAGCCTGCCTCTGGGCCTCTCGAGGGGCATCACCCAGCAGCTCCCTGTCCCCTCAGCTTTCCCTGGTTTCTGGCTCTCAGCCATCTGCACATGCCACAGCATCTGCCTGGGCGTAGTCCAGAAGAAAAAAGGGAAGCTTTGACCCGGGTTGGGAGCTTTCTTTCAGCAACTACTCTCTCCCGCCTCCACCATCCATGGCCTATGTTGGTTGGAGAACCTTTTGGTGTGTGGGATTTTAAAAATGACCAGTTAAATGGATGAGTTCCCCGTGGACCCCCTCCCTCCCACTGCCCCTCTGCTCCCGCCCCTGCCACACTGCAGGGATGCCATAGTTTCCCCTGTCCCGGTTATGGTCCTTGTGTTGCTCTCTTCCTGGCTTCTCATACTACTTGCTGTGGATTCCAGACTCCCCCAGCCTATGCCAGCTGGCCCTGCCTGACTTTCTCTCTACCTCCTCTGCTCCCCCAAATTCTTTTTTTTTTCATGTTTTTTTTATTTTTTTATTTTTTTTAAGTATTTTATTATACCACCGTGAGATATACAAATAAAAAAGATATACAATTAAAAAGTTCATGTTTGGGTTTTGGTCATACAGTGTTTCAGCACCCGTCCCTCCACCAGTGCCCATCTCCCACCACCAACATCCCCGGTTCCCTCCCCTTCCCCCCCCCCCCCTGCTCCATGGCAGGTTCTTTATTTCTTTCCCTTTCTCTCTCTTTCTCTTTTCCCTTCCCTTCCAGACTATGGATTACAGAACATACATTAAAAGGTTGTCATTTGTATCCTTTTGCCTCTATTTAATGCTCAGTTCCTAGGTTGGCATTAGTACCCTCGACTATTGTTAGCCCCCCCTGTTCCATTTTCTGTCTTACCTAAACTCTGACTCCCACACGCTTGTGATAATCTCCACCTTTGACAAGACCTCCTGATATATGTTTCACTTGACCTTGATATTGGTATCATAATATGTACATATATATTTATGCCATGCAAATAAATGCAGTCATTCTGTATCTGTCTCTCTCCTTCTGGCTAATTTCACTCAACATAATCTCTCCATGTCCATCCATTTATAGGCAAATTTTATAACTTCATTTTTCCTAACAGCTGCATAGTATTCCATTGTGTAGATGTACCAAAGCTTTTTATCCAGTCATCGATTTTCGGGCACTCTGGTTGCTTCCAGATTCTGGCTATTGTGAATAATGCTGCTATGAACATAAAAGTAGGGATGGTGTTTCCGCCATGTATTTTTGGTTTCCCAGAGTAGATTCCCAGGAGTGGTATGGCTGGGTCAAATGGGAGTTCAATTTCTAGTCTTTGGAGGAAAGTCCATATTGTTTTCCAGAAAGGCTGTACCAGCGGGCATTCCCACCAACAATGGATGAGTGTCCCCTTTTCCCCACATCCACGCCAGCACTTGTTGTTCTTGCTCTTTGAATATGTGCCAGTCTCTGTGGTGTAAAGTGGTATCCCATTGTTGTTTTGATTTGCATCTCTCTGATGATTAGTGATGATGAGCATTTTTTCATATGTTTTTTGGCCATCTCGAATTTCTTCCTTGCTGAAGTTTCTGTTCATTTCTTCTCCCCATTTTTTGATGGGGTTGTTTGTTTTCTTCTTGTAAAGTTCTACCAGTGCCTGATATATCCTGGATATT